>DWLO01002507.1:0-12425 GCA_018245335.1 Dalla quadristriga | reverse complement strand
GCTGCAACCCATAATGGCCCACTGCAGGGCACGGGTCTCTCCTCACAACCGAGGAGGCCTGGAGCATACTCCACCACACTGCTCCAATGCGTATTGTTGGTGGGGTTAGTGGCCAACCCGAGTGTCGAAAGTTTTTCAGGCCGCTCAAAGGCCTCCGACAAGGCTTAACAACTGTTATCAGAAGATAACAACTGGGACCGAAGGTTGAATGTGCCCTCCGAAGCACGGAAGCGCTCAAGAAATTTTGCCATTAGCGGTCACCCACGCACTTGCCGGCCAGACGCGTTGCGGCTTAACATTCTCAATCAATTCTATATACATACATAGTAATGGTCTTCGTATAGACATGAAAGCATACCTGGCAGAATTTTATCCGCTGTCGGGTGCAGACAGCGCGGGCAGCACTCGCCAAGCGGCGTGTACTGCTGGGTGGGGACGCACGGGAGCACGGGGCAGGCGCGCTTGGCGCACGACAGCGCGCCGTGCACACACCGGCACGACAGGCACGGCTCCTCGGGGATACGGACGTCGCGGCCCTCGCCGACGCGCTGGCCATTTATCACGCACTCTGGAAAATTTTAAAAATTATATGAAACCAAAACAATTTTTTTTCCTGTTATACCTGATTCTTTACTAGAGAGCGCTCGGGACTGCGTCCGCGTGTAATTTATTTATTTATTTATAAAACTTCATTACACTAATAAAACAATAACGGTATAAAAGGTGAACTTTATACTAAAAGTATCTTCTACCAGTCAACCTTTGAGCGAAGCAGAAAGCGGACGAATTGAAAAAACGATGTAAGACGATTAATTTCGAATTAAAGAATATTTTAATCTGTGACAAGGAGTACAGACGTTAAGTGCTATGACTAAAACACCGTTTGAGATACTGAGGTAAAACACAGCCTAAATGATAAGTTAGTGTACCCTCTACAATCCCTAAAAATTTAATAATGAATTTGAGCGGTTTTATAGCCTATTCGCGACAAAAAAACGCAGACAGACTGGCAGACAGATGGATAAGATTAATTCTTTATTGTACCTACATCAAAAGGAAGAGAAATACGAACAAAGCAAAAAACTAAGAAGGTACAAACGGTTGATTATGTTTAGGTGTCATATTAACAGCATAATATTCCATTTAAATATGATATTACATGTCTGTATCTGTCGACACTCCAATTGTATTTATTGACAAAATTCATAACGAGGCATAACCGCGCATTTCCCAGATTTTCCAAGCAGTCTATCTATGTGACTGTCCATCCCATAAGCTACTCATATCTCTATCCAAATATCACCTCAATCCTGGATCAACCACGCAACGATCGTTGACCAACGCAACCAACCCGACCAACATACCAATAAACCAACAAATACACTTTCGCATTTATGATATTGGTAAATATATAGTTACGTGTATTATTCATAAATATACTATGACATGCAAACAAACTCATGCCATTCGTCATATATAATTAGCGCATCGCAAAATACTCGTAGCTATCTATGCCCTATATAGGTATCTGCTTGATATATATGCGTGGCGTGCTTGCCCAGTGGTGGGCATTTAGCTTTAAGCTGTTTAATGACGCGTCCCGAACAGATCATCAAGCGTCGTAAGATCATACTAAGATCACTTCGTATTATACTCTCACCGCGCTGTCATTGTACGTCTCTAAATTTTGCGCCAAAGTTCGCATCCAATCATAACACCGCGATGCGCCAAAATACACATTACAATACAACAAGCCGAGTGGACGTTAACCATGCGCAGGTACCTTACCTAACAACAGGATCTACTTATTATAGACACACCTATCCATTTGAATGGGCAGTACTAAGTCATTAACATACGATCGTTAAAATACCAGTTTTCTAGCCCCTTGTCTCGAAAAATAAAATTACATTATTCAATGGTGTACCATGATTATGATGATACCATGATATGATGATACCATGATAGGATATCCATAGTATATGGATTACATATACTTATGGATATCCTATCATCTCGTTAATCGAATTCTTATAGTTGAATTACAGAGGCAAATTTAATTAATCGAATTGATATTATTCCTCGTAAAAGATTGTCGTCAGCAATCTTTTGATGCCTTTTTTGCCGTGCATTTTACTTCAAACGAGATGTTTATAGATCACCATAATAAAAGCTTCGAGACAAAACGCGGTCCATTGTTTGACGAGAGTGAATAAAGCTTCGAGCGCCCGTTCCAATGCGACAAAGCGAAGCGCAAAATCCATAAATTAGTGCGATCGGTCGATGAATCAATCAGGGACTAATGAATACGAAGAGGACACGGAGACCACCGTCGAGCTCCGACCACCTGTGCACACTTCTAATTCAGTGACCGATATTGTAACATTATAACCTAAAAAATGCGTAATCGTGGTCATTCTCAATCTCAACGCGCTGCGATGTACAGAAATCATAATGTTAGTGGGCAACAGATAAACATAAACATACTTGATTCGCAATCAAAATGCTTTTATAGCAGGTTGTTTTGAAGTACCGAGAAGTGCGTTTGAATCTAATGTAACTTTGAATGCTCGTGCAACAAGTACCTATTCCTTTGTAGTACTTGTGTTGTTATTGAATAGTCGTAGATGCATTGAGATGCGCTGGTACTAGGGTTTCCAGCATTTTCTGAATCCCGGGATTCTCTAAAATAAGTCGCGAAGTAAAAGCCCCGGTCTAAAATTAAAACTTTAAAAAAAGTTAAACGGTACTCTTACATCTATCAATTATATTTACATGCTAAAAAATATTTGTGCCGACGACTTATTTACGAATACTAGGCCCATAAAGGATGAATCAGCAGCGACACATGAAACGGACTAGAAATACCACCTTAGGATTTGAAGCGGAACAGAAAATTTTGAGTCACATTTATTTCTCTCTTCAGGAATTTCCGTCAACAAAGTTGACACTCCTAGCCTAGCTGGTACTCGACGCGACCGCCGCGCCAGTGCATAATAAAATTGTGACAATGAAGACATTTAAGAGTGCGTCGTAAAACCTGACACTGTTGAACAATGTAGATATGCTGCCCTTTTGTAGCCAAACTATTAAGTATTCATCGTTTGTTAGTACTCGCGTTAAAAATAATACATGAGCTACGGCATGTTACAGTTTAAATTCCATAATTTATTCTCATAATTTGATATGTATCTCACGCATGTATCACGATCTATTCACGATCACGATAGTGAAAGAACTGTTGATGCTCTGCAACTACTTGTAGTGAAACTTGAAAAAGTAAACACATACGTGTTCTGTTTATAGGTTTCTATTAGGTACCTACCTACTCTATTTTAATATCTATGATATATCTTTTCGTGAGGTTAACTCTGATTTTATTTAATTATTTAATACAAAAATAAGCAATATTTTATTTGACTTCCGGCCCACTGGAAGTACGGAGATCAAAGATGCATTTTTCATGGGTACCACCATTGAGAACTTTTGAAAATGTACATGAAAGCCCAATCAATTGGTTTTTGACATTTATATCATCATACCCATCCAAAGTATGTTTAATATCGTATCCTTCTTATGGAGATGAGATATGTCTTTCCCTGACGAAACAATTTCTATTAGCTTCCACTTACCAAATAGATATGTAAATATATTTAATAGGAAAGTATTGTAGTGTTCATCTCAGTCCTTGAAAGAGACTTTCTGATAAATTTCTCATAAACCCTTAATAGCTAACGAAATTCAACAGATGTAAAATAAATTCACTGTTTCATTGTTCACTATTCATTTTATCAGTATATCAGTTTATCAGTAGTTTATTAGTAGTTTATCAGTATTTACTTGCAGGGAAGTTGCACTAGGGATCTTAAACACTAATACACAGATACTTGCAAGTGCATACGGCTTCTTCCTATTTAAGAACCTATACGTCAAGATTTCCACAACACGAATAAAATATTCATTGCACGCACCACGCGTAGGTACATCACAAGCTAATTATTTTAATTTCTAGGGTCGTCGTTGCAGGCATGCCCAATAATAATGATAGCACTCTCGACGACTCGAGAATTTAGATGAGTTAGTTTTTGTGTACGTTACAAACGATTAAGCTTTTTTATGTCATGCGAATAGCAAACGGGCATGCAGTTCCACCAACTACTGCGGCCCGTAGACATATGTGACCAACCTCAAATAGGACTGTGCGATGGATTGTTAGAAATTTAGATAGTCCTGTTAGTATAAGGTATTAAAAATAATGTTAGTTAGTAAGTATTCGTTAGAATAGGACTAGGATTAGGCTTTAGGGCTATCAGTGTAAATAGTTAGTAAATCCTGTTAGTAAATAATAGTAGGTAATCGTCAGTATTTTGTTCCTTTCGAAGCTGGTCACAGATGTACTATATATAACAAATAAACAAATTCAACTCGAAATGTTTTTATTTAAATAATATATTCAGGTATTGGAACTTCCAGTCTTTTATTTACACATAAAACATTTACGAGGAAAATGAGCTTTGCTTAAATAAACACAAGGTAAAATATCGTAGTGTATTGCGTTCAATTAATAATATTGCAATGTCATTCTCATTTATTAAATGACTGAGTAGGGATATAATGATTTATCATTACGTTAGCTGTTAACTTGTGTCTAGGTGGATGTAGCTTTTGTACGGTAAGTGCACTCACTTGTGAAATAGACTACCTACAATGAAAATCTAATCTTATCTTATCTTACTAATAAACAAAATTGGAGTAAATTCAGGTCAATAATTAAAAGGAATATGATTTGTATATGAAACCTAAATGTAATCAAGCTTTTCTAGAATTGTTGTGTGTCTGTGTGCGTTCTAATTTCGCAAATTAGCTCCGAAACCTCTGTTCGGATTTATATTAAATTTTCAGGGCTTTCAGATAGGCTTAATTTTTTCTCAATATCTCAAATGTTTTTTTAGGAATAGCCCTTAGCGACTGTACCCCAACGGTCCCTCGTAATTTCACGCGAACGAAGCCGCGAGCACTTCCTAGTTATTTAACATAGCAGCAATACCTATGAGCAAAAATTATGTTATTCGATTAAACCCGACGACGGTATTCAATCAAATCCGAAAAATCCATTCATTCCCATGGCGATAACACTGTAATCGTCAAGAAATGAGATATAAAAGGAACAAAAAGTCTAATGCACCGTTGGGGTCGTAAAACAAATAAACAGAACACACCTCAGAGTTCCCGCAGCCAAGAAGACGTCGGTCGCTTTGAGCACCAGACAAAAACCTACCCGTTTCAACCTTTTAAGTAGGTTGTTAACTTTTTGATTTATGGTCAATAATAGAGACGCAACGCTGTGGGAGACTGCCGGCCCAATACAAATGTATAATTTTAATGAACCACCGTGAATATAATAAGCCCTTGTTTCATTATGAGATAGGAATCATTTCATCCTCAGTAGGCACGGAATAAGGATTCTCGTATTCGAATCGTTCGGGTGGTCCAGACGATGAAACAATTTCACAATCATTCCAGACGCATTGATCTCAGCTCATAAAAGACAATTTTCCCTTTTCATTTATTTTCCAGTAACCGTGTAACTTCGCATAACAGACGAATGTAATTACCAGTATTTAATTGATCTTCAGACTTACTTCGCGCTTCATCAGCTATTATTACCTGTATTGTTTTTTAGCACAGGTATTAACGATTGTTTTGGCGCCACTTACATTACGAGCTTACATAAAAACAGCGTTCTACCATTTTTTAGGCTAACAATATAAGGGCTGGCATACACTCAGCTGGTGTCATGTAGCGTATCTATGAGCAACGAGTAACCAAGGCCTATAGCTTTATCAGTGGTAATCGAGTTCGGTCACAGCCGCGTTGCTACTCCTAAAGACTAAGGTGTGTGGGAATTGTGCAACTAAACCTTTTTGACTAAAACGTAAATTTTTTTTTATGTAATTAAGGTGGTAACTACAGTAAGTCATTGTGGTTTCTACGAAAGTATATCTACGAAAGTATATGAGGTTACGGTTAAACCATTATTTTTGATAATGTAAACATGTCTTTGATTAATTTGCGATATAGATTGCTCAACTCAGTACATCTCGTGCACAGCAATATGCTCATGACCGTAACGAGTAGTCTCGATTTATTATTAATAGATCAATAAGTTAAATTGAATGAAGTCACATAACGTTAGTTTGTTGACTAATATTCATCCCGGCAATAGGTATAGATTTGTCAGTATTGTACGAGTTATAATGGTTATGGCCAGCAGTCTATTGTCTGAAGGTGGCTCGCTACGTCGCTACTGTGCAATGTCTTGGCTGTCTATTGTCAACCACGGTGTGTGGGCGAAACGCGGCCACAGATACAAGACGCTCTACTTAGCGGATGTACCTGCCTATTATATAATTGCATAAGTGAGAGACCTACCATAAACAAAAATTTTAACACAATAGGCATTTGATATGCTTCAAAGCAAAATAGGACCGCACTTACCTTTTGCGATGATTTCAATGAAATCATGGCGCTGATTTATCGTAACACAGCTATGTAGATTTTTTTGTTTTTAGTTATATATACTTTAAATGTCTATAATATTGTGTATGTTGTGGATATCCTTCAAATAAAGTCTGTTCTATTCTATTTTCAGTGCAAACTAGCGAGTGTGAAAACAATAGAGGGATGAATTTCGGCCTCCTACTTCGGAATTTCGGGTACGAATCCAAGACTTGGTCTTAGGTTTCTAATTATTTACACTTATTAATTTATTCAAACTTTATTGCACGTTACAATGTAGTTACAAGCATTTTCTACCAGTAAGCCTTAGGGAGTGGGACAGAAATAAAGGCGGTATAAACAAGAAAAATATAAATTACAAATAGGTCACGCAATACACTTAACCCGTAGCATTCTCGTTGAATAATTCTATAATAACGCGAGTAACACCGCGAGCGTCCACTAGTTATACATATAAACTACTGACACCTTAAACTTTCTCCACGAGCACCACCTGATAAATCTTAAAACATTAATTATTGAGGCCATAAAACGATGAGTCGAAAAACGTCGGCATTTCTTAAAAGTAATTTCGTGCAGTCATTTCGAAAATAACCATTATTTGATTTGGAATTAATCAACTTGTTAGAGTTTGGAAGCGGACGTAAATTGCGGTCCTTTTTTGGTTTTATTAAGTTCGCATGCCGGCTTAGTTTGTTTTGTGAGGGGATTAAAGGGTTTTTTGCCGTCCTTCGTCTGGGTGGGCGCTTGCCGAGACAAGGCTGCGCCAGCGCTGCCCAGCGGTCGTAATAGTCTGGTATTACTGTAAGTACATTTGGTGGGAAAACGCAGCATGAAATGACCATTGCATTCTTTTAAGTCATTATGGTGACTGACTCGGCGAGGGTCTTAGTAGGCAAGGCGAGCTGGAGGACCGCCCAGGGCCTCAGGCTTTCATAGGATTGGCGCATAGGTTTTTTAAAAAATTTTTGTAGGTGTACAGTTTTTTCTGCGAACTGAAAATTTCATGGACACGCATAGTTTTATGTATAGGGGAACTGAAAGTTTCATGAACACGCGTTTAATTCCCATATTATATCGCATAATCGCACCAGAAGTCCCATAAAATAGGTCTATGCAAACAATCACGTAGACACGTTGCTCCGTGGCTACATGAAAGGAGGTCAAACCAACAAATACATAAACATTCGCATTTTCAATATTTATTGAATTGGATTTAATTACGTTTGCATAGGTACTTATGTTTTCAAAAAGGGCAAAGTCCTCGCATAGATTTCCTGCCCATACTCTCGAAATTTGCGACCGCTACAGCGCTGGTCTACTTATAATTTTTCGAAACATGGCTAAACCAAGATCAAGGTAAAAGAAATCACACTGGAATTTATTTATGAAATTTTCATAATAAAAGTTACTGAGTATTTTCATCTGAGTGTTTTCTATTGGTAGGTACCTATTTCATTCTTGAATATTTTACGGTTAACATCCATGACTATAGTCAACATGCGGTCGTGGGAACTTAACGATAAAATTAGATGACACCTTTGAATGTCTCGTTTGAATTATACTGATATACTTTATCACTTACTATCCATAGTAGGAGAAGAAGGTTAGGGTAACTCGACAATAAAATTGGCCAAACTCGTCGTGCTGGCATGTAGGTCTAGCTCTGGTTGGTATTTAGTGCTCAATAATGAATACAATACAATACAAAAACACTTTATTGTACACCAGGACAAAATATACATAATTAAGTGTGAGTATAATCTATAAGCTGATTGATTACCATTCTCTGGCACTATAACACCTTGCGAACATAGAACATTGGGCTCCTAATATTGGTACCTGAACCTCATAACTATAATTTTTGTATTCTGTTATCTTTTAGTATTTAGTATGTTTTTAGTATGTTAATGTTAAGTCAATGTGTGCTACAGATAAGCCCGACTTCAATTATATTCTATTAAAAAAATATATATATATATCTTAATATATTGGCACCCTATACCAACACTGCTGTACTTCTGTCACAAATCAACAACAACTCATCACCGGTCCTCTACTAAGCACGGGTCGTCTTTCAGAATAAGCAGGGTTAGGCCATAGTCCACCACGCTGGCCAAGAGAAGACTGGCATTGGATTGAAAACATTATGAAGAACTCCCAGGGGTGCAGCTTCCCTCACGATGGTTTCCTCACCGTAAAAGCTGGCGGTTTTTTATTGTTTCAAACAAACATAAGTTAGATTAAATCTTATCTTGGGGTTCGAACCTAGGCCCGCCGAATAGGAGGTCGAAGTCTTAACCAATCGGCTATCACAGCTTCTGTCACAAATAAAACTTACATAATATTAATACCAAGCAAAAGTAATTACCATCACAAACGGGGCAGTTGTAATGCATATTGTAATGCGTATGACGCTGATGCTTAGGGCTGTCGCACGCTGCGTAGCACTCCGGCCTCGATATAGTGATGATCCCCGCTTCGCATCGGTACAGCTGCCCGTCTTCCCCCCACTCAGTGTGCGAAGCGTGCTCCGTACCGTTGTACCAGCACCCCTTGCAACGCACGCAGCAGCCCTCCCGGGGCATCACGACAGCGCAGTCTTCCATCAGCCCACACTCCTCATCACCACTCCGACATTCCACGAAGCCGTTCTATGAACAAGAAACGAGATATTTTAGGGTCTAGATATAGACCGAACAGCGCAGCGTTGTATCAAGTATTATTTTAAATGTATGGATGACTGAATGTATGTGTATTATTATTATCAGTACAAATTTTATTCTATCAATCGTAGGTAGGTAGGTATTACGTTTTCGTTTTACGAGTAATTCAAAGTATGGAAATCATTCTATAGCAGGAACATTAAGAAATTATTAGGACCACTGAGTACAATATAAGCAATATGTATTATTAAAAGCGCTCACGGCCGCGCGTCTTGTGTCAATCATAACTTGTGCCGCTAGACCGATCCGCCACTGAAGAACCGTAGCGGAGTGCGCGGAGGACGCGGAGGTCGCCTCGGTTGTCAGATGAGACACCGACAGCCAACATAATATTAAATGATGATTAAATTTATGGACGTACTCGACTTTCCCCGCAGCTCCCCCGCGGAATTGTCGAATTTTCATCGCCTATTCTACCCCGGAATCAAAACATTTCGCGTATTTTTTTACAGGATATCAACTATCATATTATGCCATAAATATATTTCGTAAGAACCAGTTCTGTAGTTTTTGTGTAATTAAGTAATAAACAAACATACATCCATCCATCCAACCCCACAAACATTCGTTTATAATAAGTAGGATTTCCCTAAAAAATATAATTGCCACATGACCTCAGTAGGTAGGATTTATTGTATGTCAATAATAAGTATCTATCTGTTTAAGGCGGAATTAGTATACTACAATCGGCTCACTGTTTATTAAGGAAATAAACATTTTAAATGAAGACAAAATATTAATGTGCCAATTACGAGTGGCGTAACCGCTTGTGGTCTTGTTAGTGATACGGAAATGTTAACCATTGGCATTTTTTCCTCGTTTACAATTATATACTTATTCAAGCTTTACTATACACGATTGTAAGAGTATATAGTATTAGTATTAAGTGGATAATAAATTATTGTATCATTAGACTTGATTTTTATCGACGACTCCGTGGCGCATTGGTCAGTGACCCTGACTGACGACCTGTGGTTCCTGGGTTCGATCCCGGCGCAGACATTTAATTGGCAGATAAATGTGTATGCTCGGATCTTGGCCGTTAAATTGTGCTGTTTTCGGTGTGTGTCGACACCGGCAACACAGGGAATCCTAGTGCGGGGATGTGAGTGTGTAATCAGTGTGTGTGTGCGTCTATAATCTTCCTTATATTCCTTTGAAAACAAGTCATAGCCCAACTTCAACACTGACCAATTTTTTTATAAATAATTTTAGAAATTCTAATTAAGTACGTTAATTCTACAAAAATAAGACAAGACTAAGTAATGTTCGCTTAAAATGTTGCGTGTTACGTGACGATGTTTTTGTACTCTTAGCAAACGATTACAACATTTTCTCACGGAAAAAAACCTTTGCTATTTAACTGGCCAAGGAATTCAGGCAACTTATTACCATGTAAGTTGGCAGACATGATCAATACTAGCGACCAATATTTACATTATATCTGTACACTTATCAAACGTTTTAACACCAAACAGTGTGGCATCCTAATTTGAATGTGTCGAGGCCCCCAAGAAACTGTCGCGTCCACAAACTGACTAAGTACCTACGCGAACATTACGTTACTTAGATCTCTTTATCTAGAGCGTTATTTTAAGATGATACAACGGTTTTTAGTGTGTTTTCAATCCCACTAATTTCCCTTCATTTATTGGATTATGAACCTGATTATGATCTAAGTATTCCGAAAAAGAGAACACTGTTCCACCGTTTTCTGTGCCACTACTGTATTTTTCGAATTAGTTCACGGAATTATTTTAAAAACATGGTAAGTAATAATTCCTAAAAAATCCAAAAATATTTTTCTTAATCGTTTTAGTTCTGTGAAAATAAAAAAACAAAACTACAAAATAGGCATAAGCAAGCATTGTGGCCACTGCTATTACCTGCTAGTAACTCTGTGAGTTTAGGCTAGCAACTTCATGTAAAATGGACTGCATTCTATAAAATCTATCGGCAATCTCAGTATTATAGGATGGAATTCACCAGAATCATGCGGTGAATGAGGTGTGAAAATATAGATTAACATTGTTTTATGTGTGCAAATATAGCGTAGGTTAATCTAGACTTAAATAATGATGTAACATAAACAATTTATGCCAAAATTATATTTATAACAATAAAGTTTAGTGTAACACGTGCCCGATTTAGAACTCACCTGTTTAGTCAGGTTTAATAGGTGTCCGTGACGTCAGTCGTTAAAATAACATGTTGAGGTGGAAAGACATAAGTTCTATACCTAACGGGCTGCAATCAATACAAACTAAATTCCGTGCATGTCTCACTGCTGGCACGCAGGGGTGACCCTTACAATACGGACTGGCGAAGACAAAATTTTAATAGTCATTTACAGCTACAAACGTACCTCAAAGTTCTAAGTACCCCGAGGATTTTTGTATCAAATGACCAACAATTTATAAAGAGTGCTCGGCCTGCAAAGCTGAGTATGGGAAAGCGTTTATGCATTTCTGCGAGCATCGTTCACTCTCCCCTAACCTTACTCAAGAGAATTATTATTATAATATTTCAATAAAAGAGAACCAACTTCGATATTTATGAATTTATAAGTGTGGAGTATAAGAATTATACTCTTTTGTATTAAGTATACCTACCCAAGCACCATTCCGGGAATTAGCTCCATGGACTTATGAAAACCGCATCGAAATACGACCAGTGGTTAGCTCGAGATATTCGCGAACAAACATACATACTCGTACATACTCACAGATCGAGCTGAGAAAATCCTTTTTTTTTTAAAGTCTTTTATAAAAGAACCGATTGGTTACTTTAAAAAAAAAACACTTTTTTAAGTAACGTTATTGTCAGGAGGCATGCTTTTTCTCGGTGAAAGGAACTGCGAAAGCATATAAAATCCGGGTGATGTCAGGCAGGTGGCCAATTGTAAAATGTTTTGTAAACCTTTTCTACATTATTACTATTTCACACTTTATTGCGACTCGGTGTTTAAGGGCATATTATACCTACTCATTAGCTACCCTATTTTCATTTGCAAAATTGTGATTTTTTTTTTTTTGGATTTAAGATAGCCAACGAGCATGCAGCTCCACCCATCCGCTGCCGCCCATGACATCTGTGTCAAACCACGAATAGGACCGTAAAAGGAACTGGAGGTGTTAGTCCAGTTAGTATGAGATGTTAATAGGAATGTTAGTTGGTCAG
>DWLO01002506.1:0-12425 GCA_018245335.1 Dalla quadristriga | reverse complement strand
GTAGTTTCGGAGCCTATTCGTTACAAACAAACAAACAAACAAAAAAATCTTTCCTCTTTATAATATTAGTATAGAATATAGATTTTAAGACTATCGGTGTAGTGTGATAAATCTATAGAATATAAAAACCGGTAATTTAAATTAAATCAACCACTGTCGTTTTGTAGAAGTTTTCAATGACCTTATAAAGCATTATTTAGCCTAAACGCCTCCATTAAAATTTGTAGTAGGCGATCAATCTTAAATCGAATGTTTGAAGGCACTTTGCTTGTACCTGACTATGTTTTGTATTAAATACTTCAACTGATCAACACTTACTCGTAGTCACCGACGTATACGGAGATGTAAAGAGCATTAACAACACGATTTTAATATTTATGTGTTCACACTATTGGTATACGAATGTTGACTTACGATTATATTGCAGGGATCTAATAAGGAAGTTGTGTGCAAATTAGATATTACAATGAATCTATAAAGTGATACCATATTGTTTGTTTAACCTAACATGTTAGAACTTAATACAACATTAGGATTTTTTACGCTATCGAGATACAATGGATTATATGCCCCAACATACATTCACCCAACTTTAATATATTGGACAGGTTTTTAATCAGTTACATAGGGAAAAGTTTATTTTTAATTATAATATGTCTCACCTTTGGCACAATAACATACTAACGGATCATGTACCAACTGTGAGGATTTAAATAAATATATAAAAACAAATCTCAATATCTGGGGTATGGACTGATTAGACATGAAAATATTTTAAATTATTATAGCAGTGATAAGAAGTCATACAAATGTGGCAATACGACAAAATCGGTCTATCCAATGGTTTAAGTGAAATAAAAGCTTTTGCTATATCAGTCAAAGTGTTTAAATCATTGCGCTTGAATTGCACTAAAATTAGATTATTTTTAAGATTAGGAATATCTATAAAAACTAGCACATTATTATTCGAAGTAGGTAACGGATGCAGTAGGGCCGATGAGAACTAATTTTTGGGTGGTTTTAATCCTTTATGGATGTGCTGGCCTAGACTCTCATTCAACCAAACGGCATGAACTAAGCATCCTTGCAAATATAATTTATCATCATCATCTTCAACAGCCCATAGAAGTCCACTGTTGAACAAAAGGCCTCACCTTAAAATAGGAGGATTTGCCCATAATCACCACGCTGGGCAGGCGGGTTGGTGATCGCAGTAGATGGTAGTTGCTGCACAAAGGACGCTGCTGCTCGTTCTCCGTTATATTCCCTTATTTAGAGTGACAATTCTTATCCTGCAGTAAAATGAGACGCCAGAATCTGTAAGCGTGCCAGTAACATCCCAATTTGACATTTTATGACAGTGTCAGACTTTATACGCCTGCTTGTCTCGGGGATATTATTTAACATTGACACGATTAACTTACGGGCTACATTGACGTATAAGGTACCTATATAATCAACAGGAATTCCTACATCGTTTTGGCACGATATACAAAAACAATATTTTGTTCTATACCTAGTAATCCTTTGTTAGCTAGACAATCCGGGGTAATGAAGAGATTAGGTAGACATTTACAGATATATAGTACACGGCTGTAAGACCTAATATAAATGAGGAAGAATTTATAAAATAGATCTAATTTTATTGCCGGTGCTATCTTTTATTCAATCATTCTATTCTGAAATGAAGAAGGTCGTGAGAAGATGAAAGGAGTCTGTGAATAATTCGGCAGCTCCTATAATAGCATCCTTTAAATATACCATGAATCATAAATTAATTCTATTATTGTCTATAAAGTCGCTTCCCGTTACTGTGACTTTGAAATGCAAATACTTGTGTCGGTTTATTCGTATTTTGATAGAAGCTCATGTGTAAAAATTCAAGCGTATTTGCATCGGCGCGGAACTTGTCGCAGTAACTAAATTATAATTAATGTCAAAGATAACGGTGACTGCGAAGCAAAAGTTAAGGTCATATCTCGGTCAAAAGTTCAATATGTCGAATATCCATCTCCATCCGAATAAAGGACTTCTTTTGTCGATTAGTCACGCGTTGCGGTGGTTTTATTTTAAGTTTAGTTAAACGAAATGAGACATTAATTTGTAATTTACAACCATAATTTTCGGATTAATATCGTAAAATTTTTACTTACCCAAATCCAGATTTTCTAGTTTATAATGAGATGTAAAGGCGATGACGTTATAAGCATAACAGCGTAAATCAAAATAACGTATAATAACCCCTTGAACGTCTTTCACAACTTCATGCGTCACTGTAGACCATATTTCTTTCACTTAATATCAGCCATCTTCGACATTACACAGCCCGTAACAAGTAAACGTTGTTTACGTTCGTATGATGACGTTCCTCGATACGCAACTACAGCTGTTTGCGTATGGCCGTTAAGACCATACATCGATATGATTATGGAGTTTTAAAATTACAGTGATGGAACTATTTCATGTACGTAAATGGCGAGATGGCTATAGTGAGCGTGCGCTCGAAAGTAATCAACGAAAGCCCCAAACATATTTTAAATTTTTTACTATTTGACGGATTAAATAATATATTTTGGATTTTTTAGAAATGATTACTTACTATGTTATAAAAATAATTCCGTGTACAGATTCGTAAAAATATTGCAGTGGCACAGAAAGTAGAAAATAATTAGAATGTAGGTACTTTCTTTATAAAAAAACATCACGCGAAAATTTTAAGAAACTAACTTACTTACTTAGGTCATATAGTCAAGAACCATACGTGGTTCAAAAAATAGTATATGACAATAATCCTAAAAAAGAAGGAAAAAATATGGCACTAAAAAACGTTGTATCACCTTAATTCATAGAAATGAACGGTTATAAAAACCATATTTTGTACGTGAATTTTTACAATTAAACACATGTATTGTTACTTTAAAGTTCAAATTATAAAAATGAGAGACCGCAACTTCCTTTATGACTCATTTAGAATAACGTTCTTTTGTCTTTCTGGAGGAAATAATTATCATTTTATTAGCTCCCTACCACGATAACTTACTATAAAGATATCAAACTGTAATTCCAGCACTACCTATTCAACCCATCTAATGAAATTTAACAAAGTTTTTTTCTATCTATCTATATACTTAAAACTAAAATATGTGAATATTCGTTTCTTCAAAATTTTAAATCCCCGAAAGTTCTTCACCGATTGCTTTGAAATTTTGGCACAACGTTGCATTCGAATAAGTGCGTGTTTTTATATACATCATAAACTTTGCGACACAATGTTTGCATAGCGGTTTTTTTGAACCTCTGTAAAGGTAGGGATTAAACAGCAGGCGGAACTTTATTTTATATTCGGACATTCCAATAAATAAATGACTTTTCTTATGAAGCCTTCGGAACTTTACCTAGAAAATCGTCCCCAATTATCTCGTAGACGGCTTGACAGGTTGATCTGGTATAATAATAGTGAGAACCTGTCTTTATTTTATTTGACTTTTTATTTATTAAATTGAAATCATACCAAGAAATAAGATTGAAGTGTCTGCCTGTGATATCACAAACTTAAGGTCAATAATTAAATCGAATATAATGCTATTTATGACACCTAAACATAATCAACTGTTTTTAGATTTTTTGTCAGTCTGTCTGCGTTTTTGGTCGCGAAAAAGCTCTAAAACTGCTGAACGGATTCTGATGAAATTTTAAGTGATTGAAAAGGGTACATTAACTAACCATATAGGCTAGTTATACAAAAACTTATTCGTTTTTATCGTTAGTTTTTAACGATGATAGACGTAAGCTGATGCCGTTTGGCCTTTCACTTAAGTCCAATATTAATGTTCCAAGGTCGCCACTTTATTCACAGCGTGTCTGAGATGCACTCCAATAATTCATCGTGTTGATGGATTTACGGAAAAATGGTCGACACTGACATTGTCATGAAAAAATGCTACTATTTTAATCCCGTCAAATTCGTGTCATTGCATATAAAAAGTGACTGAAAATTGATAGAAACTTATTCTCACCTGTTAAATTCGTCAATATTCTCAACTATGACATCTTTGACGTCAAATTTTTTGAGAATGACCTGTAAAATGCACGAGATCTCTATAGGTCTCGTTGGGGTCTTGTGGCAAACGGATGATCGGACAAAATTTCATGCGAGTAGCAGCCCTGTAGTTTTCAGGGCAAAGTTTTCTTTCAAAGGGGTCCGATAGCGCCACTAGTGCCTCGTCTGTCGCTGCCCGTGCCCGATATCGTATCGGACAATGTGAATAGCAGGTATCATGTTTGTCCACCAATATCGTCTATCGTCTGCCGATAGCGATATCGTATCGTGTAATGTGAAATGGCTCTCAGTCGTAACCATCTATGCCAAAGTTTGACATCTTACGATCTCCCATGTCAGACACGGAAAAAGGAACACAGGCCGCCCTTCGACAAGGTGGACTGACGACCTGAAGAAGACAGCGGGCGCAGGACCGGTCGGAGTGGCATCGATTAAGTGGACCTCTAAAGGCTGATGGATGGATGGATGGATGTCACACACCTGCGTTTAAGTTTGATTTTCAATATACGCATTTAAGCCAATTTTATGTACCTACCAGGTTCACGGTAAATTAACAACAACCGAAACATTTACTTAGCATTTTAATGAAAAAGGATGATAAACTACGAGCTCGTAGGTATTTACAAATGAGGGAAAGGCAAAAAAGAGAAGGTCAAAGTACTTGTGAGGTAAACATAATTGACGATTTCCGTCAAGTCGTTTGCTTCTCATAAACTCTTGAAAAATGTTTACAAGTTGTCACCTAATCAAATCCTTGTAAAATAGCTGTAGGCTTTTTAAGTGCTGGAAGTAACGAAACAAAGAAGAAAACCTTAGATGAATCCAAATGATGTATCAAATTTATCACAATTATTTCTAACAATCGTACTGACAGAGACAGTCGTCATATAACTAACAAAAAATAAGTATAATTTCAAAAATTTGTATCTTTCAATAATGTTTCAACTGGTATCGTTTTTTAATTCTTTAAAAAGTTGGCGCGAAAACAACCAAAAAGAGAATATATCTCTTTGAGATATATTCCTGACGTCACAACTCACTTTGCAACCTCGATTTTCCTTGGGTGGTCGTTGTTGTCATTAGATGTGACGTCACATTAATTACGCGATGATGACTTCGGAAATAACCATTATTATTTTA
The DNA here is from genome assembly GCA_018245335.1 of Dalla quadristriga. NCBI lineage: Eukaryota > Metazoa > Arthropoda > Insecta > Lepidoptera > Hesperiidae > Dalla > Dalla quadristriga. The sequence goes on along the minus strand of DWLO01002506.1, from coordinate 7,225 downwards.
TTTCTTGACCGTCAGATAAAAACAATATGCACTATACGTTTTCTCCATATTACTCTTTTGAGAACGAAATCTTACTCGTCAAAGTATGTAACGGTGATAATACCAAACTTACGAGGCATTTTTACACGTGTCTATACTTTGCGAATAGTCCTCAATAAATAACATCCAAATGGTTTAGGATTAAAACATAAATATGGTCAATAGCACATTAACATAGCATTAATATTGTGTGCTCTCTTCCTACGTTCAAACAAAGCGCGAGTAATATAATCGGATATAAAATACATTTCTTCTTATTAAGATAGATGCGTAAGGCGGCCATGTCTAACCAGACATGTATATGTTGAATCAGTAAAGTTCCATTACATCGTCTACTCTTATTTTCAGGTTTACTGGATTTTGTTTGACCAGTCATTAGTACGAAGACTACGTGTGTTGACATGTTGGCGTCAATTACAAATAAATTATTAATAGTGTAAGGTAGTTTTAAACCGGCTTTCATTGCGGGCATTGTAGTCATGCTGTACAAATATTTCAATATTACATATTAACTTAAGTTTAAAAATATATAGTTCCTTCATGAACCAACATTCCAACAGCATGGCGAAATCTATCTATATTATAATACAATACAATACATATTCTTTATAGTGCACCAAAAAAGAAATACAGGAAAAATAATTAAATCAAATTTACACAAATGGCGGTCCTATCGGAGATCGCTGCGGTCTCTTCCAGACCACCTTTGTGTATGGAATCTAGAAAAGGGAACCACAGAACGGAAGAAAATTATGGTAGGGTGCACACCTTGTATAGAGAAAGCTATAATATATTTTCATTCAAATGGATTACGTTAGGAGTAAGTAAGATTTTGCCCCTGTGAGTCAGGCTATTTAGCAAAATATTACATTGTTTCTTATGAAATCACAACTTTCTCTTCATTTTTTTATTTAACCTTTTCACAATGTGGTAAAGAACTCAATAATCGTGCAATACGTTTAGCGACATTTACTGAACACACTTTTACAGCAATATTAAAGTGATATCTTCTTAGATTCAATGTAAATAAATATTCAATGCAGTTATTAAATCTCAGGGCAGGGTGATTAATTAGTGCTAATATAAGATTACGGAGATCGTAAAATTAACGTTAGCACTATTACGGATATACAATAAACTAATCCTTTCAAGGCCGTTTCTATTTAATAAGGAAAATAAACCCTACATATGCCAAGGCTCCTTATAATACACTGTATTTTATTATTGCAATGATATTCAAAAGCAGCGGAAGCAAAATAGGTAAACAAATTGTGATTTTAATATTCACTAGCAAACCAGCCTGGCTTCGGCCATTTACAAAAAAAAACAGTTTTAATCAATTGCAACGTAGATACGTTCGGGAGTTATGTGACCGGTCGTGGTAAAATTTCGGAGGGTTCGATATGAAGATTGGCAGTTGCATTAGCTAAAAATATACAGTGTGTGCTCGACTGGAAAAGTGTTGGATTGACTGTCGACGTTGACACGTCTGTTAAGACCATCTCTATACTGTTCGGACAATAAGCGTATTCTACCACCATCATAACGGCTACATGACAAGAGTTGGCATTGAAACTCAAAAGTTCAGTTCTTTTTGGGATGTCATCGATGGCGTGATGCACCAAATAGCGTGGTCGAGTAGGTACGCTCGTCTGCGTGTGGTAATCGATTGTTTACAAAGACACATTTTAAGGAGGTTAGAAATAGTAGAATATTAAACGACGTACGAGGTGTAACTACACCTCCTACTATCTCGTACGTTATTCATAACTATGCGTTAAATGGCTTAGTCCCGTCTGCAACCTCAACTTAAATTACTTTAAATTATATCCTAAGGTTGCAAGCAAGCCATTGTATTGTATTAATTTCCATATTCTTTTCTTATATTTACTAGCATACATTTACAATATCCGTCAAATTGTGATAAAGGTGCATCTTTTATCTATTTAATTGTTTTAATAAATGATGCGAAAGATAATGAAATATGCACCTGATGAGTACGTCGGCTTAGGTCGGGTGGGATGGGACTTGAAGATCTTGATTACATCATGTATTTATACATACGTGTATTTATTTTTTCTTAATCGAGTCAAGTTCTCATACCGCTGCTATTTGCGGGAGCGGAAGGAAGCTCACATTTTGTCGCACAGTCGACTTTTTAAATCGTGACCATAAATACATTCTTTTCACTGCCTTGTGTTACTGTAAAAAGTAATTGTTATTAAAATATCATTTTTTGTACTACGTCCTAATTGTTTCAAGTATACGCAACGTGCGTAATGCTTAATTATAATTTTGTTCTTAATTTTTAGTTTAATTGGAAGTTTTAAAAGGGGAATACTTTCCAAGTGAGTACCTTTACATATAATAATGTAATATGTTTTAATAAAGAAACGAGTAAAATATTTTCGTTTCCCATTTTTGAGAAGTTAGTAGGGTCCGTCAAGTGTTTTGTCGATAACATCAGAACGCCTATAAATATCTTTAACAAAAATAAATATCGGATTTCGAGGCTTGGAAACGTTGATGCCATATACATATCCATTAAAACACATTGTGTAAATAAGGTTACGGAAGTATTTCATTTGAATTTAATAAATTATGAAACGAATCCCACTATTTTTTGAACCGTTGTATGTACATTGTTTTTCACAATCAGGAAAAATATTTAAAAAGCCAGTAGGTACCGTTGCTTTAGAAAAATCACGAAAAGTCGATCGATAGTTACACCTTCAATTTGATATAAATTTTTTTAATACTATATGTATTTTTTAAAGGTTAATATTCGAACCCCCGGATGCGTGGCGCTCTCTGCTTTTTAGCTATCACTATCACTAATCAGCAGTATTATAATATAATATAATCCCGGGTATGTTCGAGTATTGGCTCCTTGTTCCCGGATCGTTCAATACACTACACCCGATAGATCAATACACCCAGATCGTTCACTAAGGGAGCGGTGCGAAAGTCCGACATTGAGTAACTCGTAGTCGAAAGGAATGGGGTTTTGTTTGCGAGATATCGTCAATATGGGCAAATAGAATAAAATCTTTTGTTTGAGCTCTTAGTGTTAAACAGAATTATTAAGAATCTTCAAGAACATTTATTTTTACTTTGCCATGGTAATTTCTGAAAAAAATGCAGAGTTTTGTTGATTTATCATTTTATTTTGAGTATTATCGAGGACTTTTTTCTTTGTTTTCTCTCTTCAATGGGCGCTATTTAATACTTTTGCCCCCTTTAATTAGTAGTAAAATATAACTACAGTAAACCACATACAAGATACCCGTATACTCATACCATACATAGGTACCATGCAGGTCTCATGGGTAAAATAAAAACCCGTGCGTCAATCTCACTGAATTGATATGTATTTTAACAGTTCTAGCTGTATATTAAACAGAATCATTCAGAATTTGTAAGAACATTTATTTTTCCATCATAAGTTCTTCGTAAAATACATATTTCTGTCGACACTTCATATTTATTCAGTCTTAAAGTGTACGGACTTGAGTATTTGTAAGAACGACACTTTTTTCAGTTTCTATTTACCTCCCACTCATTGGTTACATACCGGCAACGCATATTTTCTAAAGTGAAACAGCGATTTGATCTTGCTTGTTCCGTATACTTGAGCGTGTTCTTGGGTCCTAAAAGTATGTTTTTTATTATAGTATTTACACGATTTATTGGACCGAATTAGTACTGAATTCTGGCACTGAATCTTGTACTGATTTTTAAGTCTAAAGCTTTGTTTCCATCGTCTAGTAATTTGTAAGTAACTCACGTTTTTACATTCTCAGAAATAGCAATGCATGGGCACAGTGTATCCCAGTGGCACACAATATTTTTTTTCCGAATGGACAGTTGCTAATAAATTTGCCCTGTTAGCATTAGCATAGCATTTACAGCGTCACCAAACAGGGTGGCAAGCTATAGAGTGGAAGGCGTGTGTGCTTCCGAGAATAGAAAAAACGAGTTCATGATATGTTTACACAACAAATGTGAGCTTTTTCCTCCTAATGTGATTTATAGTAGCAAAATAACGAAACGGGTGGATAAACTCCTTTCCAAGTTCACGCTTATCTTGAATTTAATGATATCTTTTAATTTGTCAGTAACTACTGGACGTTTTGACGTAAACATTAATCTAATAGCCAAATATACATCGATAGAATAAAACATTTAATCAAGTGTCGCCTTTTCATTTTCTACGATTCAGCGAATTAATGAGGTATCCGCTAATCTATTTAAATAGCCCGACATTACTCAGTAGTTAACCTCGATTTAGAGACAGGGTGGCGGCAACTGTTTCTAGCCTAAGAATAGGAAGTAATCTATAACTTCACGACACACTTTTACACAAATACTTTTTACACAAGTCATTCATTATGAAAAAAGCTGCTCCAAAGACATGATTGCAAACGCAGTTAAAATTTAGTTGGTAAAACTTTGACGGACGATCAAAGTAGTTTCTATCTGGTAATAGCTGTTCAAAGTTAATGAGTCAGTTAGGTCAGTAAAGTTAATTAAGTCAAGACATATATTTTTATGTGGTAAAGATCAAAATATTTAGGTACAACCTATCCTGTACAGTGTACACGGTTCACCCAAGGCGATACTACCGCCAGACTAATTTCAGCCGTGAAAAGGTGGGGATAACGGTTTCACTTTCACATTCACACCTAATAAAATATGTACTAACAGAAGACAACAAAGGATTCGTTATTCTGCACAAAGTTACAAACAGTATTTGCTCATAATATATAATTCAATAAGCAATCGTTGAAAAATTCATAAACAGCAAATAAATAGGTAAAAATGACACGAATTGATTGCATTACACATTACAATTCCATGTCTTATCATGAAAATGTCTATAACATTATTATTTTAAATTTATATTTTCATGGTTTCGACTTGTGACGGGTCAAAGCTGTCTGTCTGTTATGACAACCGCTTGATTTCTTAAATACATATTTGAATAGGTATCATTTTAACAGGATGTGGTGTGTTATCCATTGGCAAACTTATTCGTTCGGGACTAAATAGTATGTGCCTACCGAGTAACATGAATTAAATTTTAAGTCATTGACCATGATTTTGTAGCAATAAATCACTTTGGCGAAATGTGATTTAACTTCCAAATATCAAATACCTACTATAAATCGCCTATGGCGCGAAGACGTCATTTCTATTTTTAAATAATTCGTAATTTTTCTAATTTATGCTTAGACATCTTAACTTTTTTATTTAATATACGTTACTTTCAAGTTTCAACATGTAAAGTATAATCAATAAAATCCAGTTTATATAAGCGAATATTATAAAATCTATTTACCTACTCAGTACATTCAAAAATTATTTTATCAAAATACTCATACCTAGGTTTTGATAGCATCTTCATCAGCGAAGAATATCGCATAGTATTAATTTGATGCGCCATTTGACTGGTACTTTTTCTTTAAAATCCCATTCGTTTAACCAGGCTATCAATTACCATCGCATTGCCATATTTGAAGAAGAATGCTTCAATTATAAAAAACTGCCCTGGCTCGCTCTGTTTTAGTATCCAGAGTCTTGGGGTAAAATCAAAAGATAATACTATTCAATGAATAAAACACATACAATCGAGTTTGGGTTATATTAACATGTTGGGTTAGGTACTGTGGGTTTAACGTTGGTTGGCATCCAGAATCTGAAATTGCATCAAAAAGATGGCCGAGAGCACTTAACGATATTATTTTTAATGATTTCGTTATTCATACACTTTTAAAGCTAAAATTATGTATATTACACCATGTTCGACGATTTCCTGATGCGATTTCATCGCGTACAGAGTGACTCCACCTGTTGCGGCATTGAACATTATTAACAATGGATCGACAATGAAATGAAATATCGTTTATTCAGATAACCTGTTGTTAACATATGGAAGATGTACCTTAAATTAATTAAATAATTCAAAAGAGCCCACTAACTCATTCACACTTACTGTAAGATGAGAGTACAATTTATACAGTACTTTGATTTAAAAGCATACTCCACGGCACCATTTGCCAAAATAAAATAACTGTGCAAAATAATTATATCTTGAATCATATTGAACTTAGTGTTTAAATAAAAGTAAACTACTTTTAACATAATTCAAATGATGACAGTATATTTGGCGTATTTACCTGCCTTGTGAAAACAAAGACGTCGTTTTAGTGACCTCTTTTACCCATCGTGTGACAAGTATCTTGTGCGCGACCTCTAAAAAATGAATTAAAAATTCATATAGTAGGTTCGAACGTGATTTTATACATGTAGGAGACAGTGTGACCGCAATGCCGACGCTTTGTCTGCCAAAGCCGGCCTCAGAGATTCAACTTCGTCAGAGTTGCTCGAACGAGCTTCCTAGTAATCTAGAGAAACGCCAGAGTTTTAATTCAATGAATCAATATATTTCCTTTCAGAAATTTGGTGTAAGTCATTTATGCTCTGCAGTGCACAACATCAAATCAAGATTAAATTCTAAAGCTTAAGAAGCATAGTTAATTAATCGTCCGTTATTTTTTTAATTTATCTTCTATAGTATTCTGCCATTTAGGTTTTCTACCACTAAAAAGTTTATTGGGTTAAATTGAATCCAAAGTACCAACTTATAACATACAGGGTTTTTTTCTGTTGGTTATAATAAGAACCACCACTACACTTTCGCACTCAAACAGGTATAATAATGATTAGTTATCAGTAGAGCCTTGTTGCTTGTTCAAAATCATATATTTGAATTGCTTTTCAATTTTACATACCTAATATATTGTGTAAATAAAAGCTTTATTGTTATGAAATTAGTCTTACAGCTTTTTCAGTTAAAATGTTTCACCAATTTTATAAATTGCAATGTCAAACTAAATAATACCTAACTAAACGATTAAATTTTCCAAAGTATACGTTTAGGATCGATATTTTCTCCGCCGGATCATTGACTATATAAGTCACTGATTAATAATATAATAATAAGGCCATTTATATAAAGGTCACTCAAACTGGTTACAACTTTCGAGATGACGTCGAAAAAAATATATAGAATCTAATCTAAACCTTATTCCGTATAATATTTTGACAAACCTATTACAAATATCAAAAAACTACAATGAGTTTGATAAACATAATTATAGAGATTAAAATCAATATTGTTACT
>DWLO01002505.1:0-12426 GCA_018245335.1 Dalla quadristriga | reverse complement strand
CCATAATGTTCTCAAAGGCGTGTGAAGTCTGCCAATCCGCACTTGGCCAGCGTGGCGGACTATGGCCTAACCCTTCTAACCTTGAGAGGAGACCCGTGCTCAGTAGTGGGCCAGTGATGGGTTGTGATGATGATGATGATGATTAAAAGATGAAGTCAAAAGTCGAATAGTACCCGAATACAGTTGGCTCTTTTGATGATAGAAGTGGATGGAGTTTCGCTTATAAACGACATTGCTGTTACTTTAAAAATTAAATTTTATGCACCCGGACAGGTGGACAGCCCTCGTCACACAATGGCTGCTGGCAAATGGGCGACGAAGGTGGGGCAGGCCGAAGAAACGTTGGCGTGACGATCTAAACATGGGGGAGATCATTACACAGCAGTAGGACAGTAAAGGTTAATAAAAAAAATGTTAATTTAATTTCATGGCATTACGATTAACTTTATTTAGTTTTCTGTGGGTGGTCCACAGACTACATAAATTAGTACGTGATTTTTTTGCTTTAGTTATTATTCTGTGGATTTTTGATTTGACTTGACAGTTCAATGCAAAGAGTATAATAATAATAATATATATATACAGGAATTAAAACGTCTAAAACTCTGTCAGATTTGTTTGGTTTTTAAAGTAATTTAAATAACACAACCATACATAATTTATGCAGAGATACATGTACTTCACTTTTGTATTTATGTAACAATAAATTAAGTAAGTTAAAGCAAAAGAAATGGATATCCTGAAAGCTGAAATTGCGAAGAAACGAAAACTTCTTGAAGACAGGAAAATTTTGGTATTAGAAAGGGCCCACTTTTTTCTACCCATTGATATATTGTTAGGTTTGTATCTCTTCTGTTCGGTTAATTAACCTGATTTTCCTGTTATGCAGAATCCATCCAAAAAGTACTTCAAGCGAGGAGAATTATTAGCTATCGAACAGGAAGAGTATTTCCAAAAATGTGGGCAGCAACTAAAGAAACAAGAAGAAGAAGAGGAAGAAAAGAAACGTCAACAAGACACTGAAGATAAAGGTTAGTTGCTGAGCTTTTGTTTGCATTCTTGCCTATTGCGATATGCTCACATGTTAAAACAAAACAGATATCCGCTTATTCAGGAATGCAAGACAATTTATGGCAGATATATTGATGACAGTCATCATACTGTACCTCAGGTCATACACAAGGTAGATGGTAGATGAAACTGAATAGTTATAATGGGTACATTACTATTTGTAATTGTATCTGTTATGAGAAAAATGGTTGGTGGCTGACTACTACAGGCTCAAGAAATGTCTTGGAAGTTGTTTGCAGATTCTTTATGGCTCCTAATGTATCAAAAGCTGACTTCCACTGTCCATGGGAAGCAGTGGTTACTTTACCTAGTGATTGATCAGTATCTGTGATCTAAAATAAAGAGAAATAAATAGATAGTAGTGGATGATAAAACCTGTTAGGCTTAATTTTCAATGACAATGTTGGGTGGTGTAAGCATATATAACCCTCCTTCATATATAGTCGAGTAAAGTCAAAAGAACAGCAATTTATTAATTTTGTATGGGCGCCTGTCTCTTTTGCCAAATACGGTGCCTTAGTGTGAAGTGTTCCTTTGTAACTTCACTTTTATATTGTTAAAAAAAAGAACAAAGTTACACTTACACACTCAAGAGCCATGCACTAGAATTTCCTGTGTAGCAGATGATATTTATTATATACATACAAGACATCATAAATAATGCAGGCAGGCATGTTCACTAACACTAAGGAGTTATAAAAACATAAAAAATATACATTTGATTTTACAGTTAACAAGCAAAATAAGGCAGCCGAACAAGCAGAAAGTGTGGCGCTCCCAAGAGCAGAAGTAATGAAAAGGTTACGAGAAAGAAGCCATCCAATCACACTTTTTGGAGAAAGTGAAGTTCAATCTTTTAAGAGATTAAGAAGAATAGAGATTCAAGAGCCTGAAGCTAATAGGGTAAATTTAACATAATCTTTGTTGAATTACTTAAGTCATGTAGTCAAGAAACATGTTCAAAAATTATGTTCATAATACAATAAATGAACGAAAGGAGTGAAAATTGAAAATACACATAAAACTGTTTTACCACCTTAAGAACTCGACAGTCATAGTTCACTTCGAAAACCTCAGAAATGTTCATTCCACAATTAAATGCAATCCAGTTGATGTGGATGAAATTTCAGTCTTAGGTGAATGGTGGAATTGTATGTCAATGACATCAGATTAAGTAGTTCCGCACACATACAGTGGTAGGGTTGGTATACAACACAGGGAAATTATGCCCATCCACTGTATTGGGAAGTATAGTTTGTATATATTAACATGTTTGTTCTTAATTTATCAAACTTATTTTAATTTACAGGGATTTAGAAATGATTTCCAAGAGGCAATGGACAAAGTGGACCAGGCTTATTTGAATGAAATTTTGGCATTAGGTACACAGGTAAGTGTACACATGCACAGTTCAATTTTTGATTAAATTACTCTCACCACAGAACCGAAGACATTGTCATAATAATTGTTGTATGCTTTTATTCCCATTCCTAAGTTATGTAAAAATGTACGCATTATTTTATTTCCATTAAATTCAAATCTTTGTTTTTGTAGAATGAAAGTGAAAAGTCACAAAAGGACGATTATATTGATGATTCCATCACATATGAGTTCATACAGGAAATGGCAAAGAAAATGGGTCAAGGAGACAGAAATCACGACATGAATGTTATAATGATAGTTTTACAGGTAAAAAAATTAACTATTTTGTATTGATAGACTTCTCATCAAAAAATCGTAATACTTCTAAAATTTTTTTGTGGCGATAATTAAGCAAAAAACATGTCCGAAATATACACAGTATGCGGTGGCATCTCCTTGTTCGACTTCGAGGCCCTTCATGCTATTGCTATTGTATGCTATAAAAATAATAATTACTTTATTTGCTACAACAATGATCACATGTACATAACAATTACTACTACCTATTGTTAATAACTTTGCAGAAATTTGTGTTGTACAAACTGAGACAGGGAGGGGACTCTGTCTCCTGAACCAAGCCAAAATTCCATGTTTATTATGTACTTGTGATTATGTACTTTTAATAAAAATTGGTTTAAATATTAACCTGATGAAAATATTAAAACAAAATTAAACATACATATTCTCTTAAAGGTTTTTTCTAAAATTGGGTAATAATTCGAATTTTGCAGTTTTTGCTGAAGTTATGGGGTCAACAACTGAATTCGGCAACGGCAGCAGAGAAAATGGCTGTCAAACACAAGATGACAAGAGCTACGTTCACGCAAACACAAGTGTACCTCAAACCTCTAATGAGAAAACTGAAAAAGAAAAACTTGCCCGAAGATATTTGTGACAGCCTCATGGAGATCACAAAGCATTTGTTGGAAAGGAATTATATAATGGTAACAGTTGTTGCTTTATTCATAACCAGTGTCAACCATTCACCGATCGAAAAGGCAAGGTCGGTCAAAGAGGGTAGGTAGGTCAAAGATTGGTCGTCGATCGGAAGTCTGAGGGGTGACCGCTTGTGGGAAAATTTCATGAGCGCTTCCGTGTTTCAGAGGGAACGTTAAGAAGACTATCACAAATTGCAGCTCTCGCTTGCAAATTTTTAATTATTGTAGAAATTTCGGTAGACTTTTGAAAAGTGTGATTCTATATTATTATCATTGTTGACAATAAAATTACGTATATTTTAGACATATTTTAATGTTTCACTCACTTGGTTTTTGATAGAGAAAAATAGCGAAAACAATTCGTAATTTTTCTTGCCTTTCTTTGCTAAAAATAAGTGTATAAAAATAAAAATATGTCTAAAATGTCCGTAATTTTATTGTCAACTATGATAATAAATCACATTGCCCACTATGGGTGTACCATTAATTTTGTTACCGTTATATAACCAAAATTCTAGTTTCAAAGATTGAATGAAAACTGACTTTACAGGCCAGCGACGCATATTTACAAATGGCAATAGGCAATGCACCGTGGCCAATCGGTGTGACCATGGTGGGCATTCACGCTCGTACCGGTCGCGAGAAAATCTTCTCAAAAAACGTTGCCCACGTCATGAACGACGAAACACAAAGAAAATACATACAAGCCCTCAAGAGGCTGATGACGAAATGCCAGGAATATTTCCCCACGGATCCCTCTAGATGTGTCGAGTACAGTACTACTAGATAAAGAATAAAGTTTATTAATCTTTAAGCTGGAGACCTTTTATTTTGCGTACCAATCCAATATTATAACTTAACTTTAACGATAACTTTTCGCTGTCATAGTTTGCTTTCAACATTTCGTATCTTAACTTTGTAATAAGAGCGGTGGTAGTCAATCTACTCGGCGAAGATCAACCCTTTCGGAATTGTGCCCTACCGTCAAACCGTTATACCGAAGTATAGTATTAATTGAAGGTTAAATTTTTGTTTAACTTAAGTGTAGTTGACCCTAATTATACGAGACTTAACATCCTCTTAGATTAAGTTACTTTGTGGTCTCCCTCTAGATAACTACTGGCAATTCTCAACTTTCTGAGCTGTGGAATTTCCACAAATATTGACCCATAGAACAATCATTCTAAAATATTTACCTATATTTGATCACAGACCGAAAATTCAATTCTATTTATTAGTAGGAAGTAGGTAAGTACAAGTATAGCCTTGGACGAATAAGTTATTAGTCCAACGCTCTCACCGCCCTCTGGTTAAAGTCTGTTGTACTTATACTAAAAATATTATTGCCTTTTGAATAATATCAAGTATTTATGTTATTGAATAAACAGGATCATGATCATTCTTTTAACTTTTGCCGCCTTATCAATCTGTATTTGAATGAAACACATTTATCGTTGTTATCATTGTAATTGTGATGTGATTGAAGATAAAAAGTACGCAGATAGTAATTTTAATTCGCAGTATTATTAATATTGTCTTTTTGTTGTAGTAAGACTTGTCTGAAAATGTTTATGTTTTTCTATTTGTCTCTGTTTTTTAAATTTGTGGCGAGTTCTCAAGGTCGTTTTAATTAATTAAGTTATATTTTTACAGTAAATATCTTTTAACTTAAAATTAAAGATGTTTTAGGGAGCTCTTCGAGGATAGTTGGCGGTGTAGAAGCGCCGCATAAGTTTGGACTGTTTCATGTTTCACTGCAAAACTTAACAGGACATCATGTTTGTGGAGGTGCTGTAGTTTCTCGGTGGAATTTGGTAACTGCAGCTCACTGTGTTAATGGGTATGTATTATGTATACCTACAGTATTTTAGTAATAGGGAGACAATTAAAGTTTGGTAGGATTATAATTTTCTAGGCTTTGCTGGAACCGTGCATTTCACAGGGATAAAAGTACACTTTTGCATTTATAATATTAGTAGTGATAATGTAGATCTTTTTTGTTTTACTTTTGGCCAATCTTAGTTTCTCTGTGTTAACACTTAGTCGCCTTACCTGATTCTACAAATGAATACAGATTCCACAACGACCGATTCTGGAAATGTGCAATTATATTTATATAAATATCTGATTATACAAATATACCATTCTATAAATTACTGATTCTATAAATGTACAATTCAATATCTCTGTCGCTAACAATATCTTAAAATTATTTGATACATACAGTAAAACCTTACAGTTTGATACATACAGTACCTACTTACATTTGTTCTTAAAGTGAATTAATAAATAATAATATGTATTAGTGACATATTTCGCAGTACAAACTCTTGGTTAAAACTTTTCAGTGCTGAACCTGAATACATAAAAGTCGTTGTAGGAACTACAAATTTGGACATTGGAGGCAAACGATACGATGTGGAATCAATTTCGGTCCATAACGAGTACAATACAAGTGTCAGGCAAAATGATATAGCCGTATTGAAGATAAAGGGAATATTCAATTTCCATAATGTAGTAATATTACAACTAGATGAGAAGAAATTGCAAGAAGGAGATTCAGTTGCGCTGACAGGTTTTGGGGCCCAGCAGGTATCTATTGTTAAAATGACAAAATTTTAAAATATTCGCATAATTTATCTTGAACCATCAATTTATTTAATCAATGTTTCATCCCACAGACCATATTATAACCATTTGACTGCGCATACAGCATCATTTCCATCATTCCTGTATATATTATTATATTATTTGGCATCAGTCGAAAATAGTATGCTCTGGCACTACTAACTTAAACTATCAGTTCGAGTCAAAATAAAACAGAACCCGTTGATGTATTTTTCCCCGTCCTGTACTTGCACGTATTTTTATTATAGCTCTGTCTCGTTTTTCCGCGACTATACCTCTGGCCCTGCTTCAAAGCGGCGACTAAAAAAAATTGCCCTACTAAAATGCCCTACTATATAGCACTCCATTCGTTTAGTGCTCGGAGTTTCATCCTTCATCGATGTTCATGCAAAAAGGTACAGTGGATGGATGTATTCATGAGTACTTTGAGGATGTGTTACTCTGTCTGCAGCCACGCCCTTCTAATATACAAGAATTAGTACTTTTGAAAAATGGGCATTTTAAAATTGGGCATTCTGCGCTTTTTCTAACCACTTATTTTCAGCCTCATGGGGAATCAAGTCGTCAAATGTATATTTTGAATGCAACAGTGTTCTGTCAAGATGTATGCAATTTTGCTATGCGTTACTCGAGAACCGTCACGGACCGGATGTTCTGCACATTTACAGGGATCGGTCAGGGTACATGCCATGTAAGTGACTAATCTTATTTACGACCGTTTATTCCATGTTGTTTTTATTAGGACATTGTCATTAGGCATAGCTAGTGCCTGCATAGCATACACTGGTTTGTATCGGGTTCATTTGTGATACAGAGGTGAGACTTAAGTCTTTCTTTGGATCTGGGAAGTTTTTATTACGTTTATGATGTTTTGTTTATGAAAGTATATTCTGTTCTGGTGTACAATAAAATGTTTGTGTATTGTATTGTATTGATGTTTCGTCTGAATGCAGAAGAGTCCGCGTAAGATACAGCTTTGAAGCCTGCTGTAGGTAGATACACTGGTTTCTGATTTGATCAGTGATTGTACCTATAACTGCGATAACACTGAGATTAAAATATTAAGAGTAGTCCGGGCACTTCAGTTGGTCGATCTTGAGAAACAATGCCCTATCAACCCGATCAACGCGTTACGATCTCTGTCTCCTTTATTGCCTCTTCTTTGCTCCTTTTCCGAACTTGTGTATTACGTAATCTTTGATTCACTATTTATTCGATCTAAAATTACTTATTTCCTTCCTTTTCTGTAATTTTTCGGGTACCCTACCTTTTAAGTGTGCGTGTGGACAGATGGCCCACACTGGGAATTCACGAAATAGGGCGCTCAGGATTAAGTAGTACCTAATCATTAAACAATTGTAGAACGAATCCTAAAATTTGTATAAGACTACATAAAAAGTTTCATAACTGCTTTCGGCAACTTACCTTAATGCTACTTAATAATATAATTACTTATTTAGCGATAATACCGCCTGTTGTACAACTGTTGTATGCTTTCTATGGTGCAATAAAGAGTATAATTATAATAACAAAGCCTAGTAGAGACTAAATCCACAGCCCTCTTCAAATAGCTGTGATGCTATGCCAACTGCAACAAAGGCTTAGCTTTAACCTACCTTGGCTCTGAGTAGAGGTGTATTCATATTCTTAGTGTATAGGTAGGTACCTTTTTCCACGTATTCGGACGCAATTTTCTTTTGTCTTACCTTCGCTTGTATTTTAAATTTTTCACTAAAATGCTTGGGACGTGACCGATAATGTAGATAAACATTTTATGTTAGGAGTTGTAAGCAAAATGACGAACTCTTTTTCAGAATATACTTATATAAGTACTTAGATAATTCTAGGTATAGGATTGAATAGTTACTGATGTAACTAAGTAGGTATCTAAAGAGAGTACAACACTATTTCTTCTTTGATTTCAGGGTGATTCCGGTGGGCCAGTGACTAGAAACAACGAGTTAGTTGGAATTGTATCTTGGGGTATACCGTGCGCTGTAGGCTTCCCGGACGTCCACACGAGAATCACTCCATACGTTTCATGGATTCGGGAACAGATATTAAATAATTAAAAGTAATTTTCACTGAATTATTACAGAACATAAAAAATATTTTAGTCAACAAAAACCATTTGTTTTTTTTTCAGCTATATAATATAACAGTATTCTACTTCATGTTTTTATTAAACTGGCCAATATTTTGCATATCAACCTGAAATTATAAAGAATTTTGATGAAAACATGTTAATATAATTTAGTTAGAACAAAAATTTAAATTGATGTTGTTATCATCCATAACGTAATCCCAAGTTAAATTAAGGTTCTTAATAAATGAAAGGTACATACTTTATATTGTTTACGATTGTTCTGTAACTGCACCATCACTGCCATAACTGGTCTACCATGAGCACATTGAAACGGTGTTTTACAGCTTGCCAAAGTAGTGATAAGTTCGCAGCAATCTCTCAGTGACAACTTGTCACCAAACTTAATTGCATATCGACAGGCCTGTAAAACACAATTCAAATTATGATTTCTTAATTTGTTAGGAAGTCTCAAAGATTTTACATCATAAAACTGTACACACTCGGAAATATTTTGTTAATATATTTTACAGGCAAATCATTAAATTTGTTCTCACCTCGCTACACACTAGATTCATTATAGACTGTGGGTACAATGACACGTTACCCTTCAAAGACTTTATAGCGTGTATTTGTTCCAAAATTAGACTTTTAACAGCTTTTGTGATAGTCTCCGCCTGAGAACAAAAAACTCAATTAATTTGTGAAATAAACTAAATATGTTGAAATGTAGAGTATTTCAAATATTTACCGTTCTTGGATTTCGGCCTACAATTGCTTCAGGAATAGCTTTCACGATAATATCTGAACTATTTATGACAGTCCACTGTAGCCCAAATTGAGCAAATTTATCTTTATGATTATGCAGATAGAGAACATCATCTTTAGATACCTTCAGAGAAATTGCATCTATTGTTACATTTTTCCAATTGTTACCGTTAAGGTAGTCTGTGAAATATTTGGTTCTTTTATTTACAAGCGATTTTTTTGTTAGGAGTGTATTGTTTAAAGGTAGGTATTTATTCTTACATGATAAATTATTTTCAAGTCTGATTCTTTCATGTACAGCATGTTGGTCAAACAATACTAAGAATTGTTGTGATTCGAGAGCTTGTGTTGGACTTTTTATTTTAGCTGCAATAAATTTACTGTCTACTTGACCTAGAACCTGCAGAAAAATATATAGCAATGTTATTTTTATTCTGCGCAGTCGTCTTTGTTACTATGTAGTAACTATGTTATATGTCTAATATATCATAATAATACTTAAACTTAACTGTGTCATAATAAACCATAGTTTAGGACACTCTTTAAAGCGCGCACGACGCGGCATAAAACATGGCTTATATGTATAAGAAAAGAAGAATGTTCTACTGAAAAATTTATCGTATATCTCCAATACAATCCTATCCCATCCATTTGGATTTTATTAGAATTTAAATAAACAAAGTAATGTAAGTCTACTAATTCTACGAGTCTACTAAATAAATTTAAAGTAAACTTAGTTAAACTCATTAAGATACAACTTCTGCAGCTGCCAATGAATCAGATCCGAACATTAAATCGGAATAGTTTTTTTTTAGTTTGTCACTACATTTTTGTTTATATCCGGTAGTATACTCTTTCATATGCTGTACGTTGGGCTCCAAATTCTCACAGTTTACTGTGACGTGTTTTACAAAATTGTTATAAACTATCTGCAAAACAAAACAACGTTTTACTTCATGATATCAATAAACAAACATGCTATAATCTGATGATAATATTAACTACTAACATCCTCGTAATATTCAGTATCCAAATTATAGGAACAGATATTTTTGGAAAAACAGTTTAGGAATATTTGTGACATGCCTGAAATAAAGATAATATATGACTGATTCGGCATTTTGCAATCCATTGTTATTAAGCAATTAAGTTAAATCCAATTTGCAACAACGCACCACCGAAGCTATACGCATCATCATGATAATGTGCTGTTAAGTACAGATAATATGTCACATAAGTTCATGTCGCGGAACCAAATAGAATCTACGAGGTAGGTAAACCAATTAGGCCAAATAATTCAATTTATATAATCAATTTCCAATCACATACCCTTAGGCATAAAGCGTTGTCTAGTATTCAACTTAAACTTATAAGGTGAATAATCTTTTATCAAATCAGTGTCGTTATCCTTGTCCCAAGTATTCACGCTATTCCGTAATCGGTAATATGGACTTCTTGTTATATTTTCGTTAACTTCAAAAACATTTCCTACATGAGATTTTTCTCGATCTAAACTTTTACTTTTGGATGTATTGATCTCAGCATTTTTAATACTGATGTTTGTTAAAAGTTCATTGCTATTCCAGGGTTTCAAAAAATAGGCATCATAGTTTTCATTTAGCTCCTCAATAACCAAAGAATCTTTCTTCCGAACATCACTGTAACTTTTATTAGATTCCTCTTCATTATATTTAGGATTACTCATTACAGCTTCACAAATGTCCAATGGGTCCATAGGTTCATCAATACTAAATGTAGATAGTGGCTCTGATATAACCACATTAAAATTTTTAGAAGAATCATTATTAATGCAACTGGTTCGAGCTTGAATATGGTCATTATATATGTTGTCTGGATAATTTACCTTTCTGTTTGCACCTCTGGAGATATTCTTGTTTAAAAAAGTTTTACTACCTCGTTGCTCATAAGATACTTTTGAGAAATCTTGAAATGAATCCACTAAAATCGTGTATGTACTCTTAATATTCAAATTAACTCCAAAATTAACGTCCTCATTACATTCACGATTATCAAATCTGTCACGAACTTCATTATCAAATAATGAAGTCACATCATTGAGGACTTCATTACGAATCTTTTTAGCAAATTCTATTATATCACTCCTAGATCCATCATCATTAAATGATGTTTCCAATTTATCATGTCTATATTTATTAAGCAGCCTGTTATAAGCAGAAAGATCGTTCCCTTTAATAGTTTTGGATTTAAACAAATTGTTTGTTCTAGTCATTTCAGCTGTTTTAACTTGGAGGTGGTCTTTGTCAATAGAAAAATTATATCTCGATTGTTTACTTATACATTTTTGCGGCCTGTTTTTATTTTGCAAATTTTCTTTAAAGTTGTATTTATGGCTCTCAAAAGTTAGTTTAGGTGCAAAATTATAACTTTTTGCACACCTAACACGATGAACATCTAGGAAAAAAAAGTTACGGTTGAAATATTAAAATTTTTAAACATTTAATCAAATAAGTTGTACTTTTATACTTTTATTATAAGTTCCGGATTTGGTTTGTTAAAGAACATTGTAAAAACCATTAGACATAAGTATGTCTCATAAGTATGAGACTAATATTAGATTTCACGAATCACTTCTTGTTTTAGGGGAATTTTAAATTTAGGGAACTCTTTTCAAGGGACTCCTTAATATTGATAAAATAGGAACAAACCCCTTATCCACAGTAAATGTATGGAATACATAGAAGTGCCTATATTTAGGGGTTGGTTAGGAATTTTTTCTATTTTACCATTTAAGTCAGTCATTTAAAACAAGAGTCCTAAATCGGGCGTAAGAAGTTAATTACCAAGAAGCAAGGCATTCAAAATAAAATTGATTTGATACTTACTAGATCTCTGTATACTTCTGTAAGTATCTTCTTTAACTGCACCAGGATTGTTAAAACTTTGTCTTGTTTTTAAAATTGTTTGTAGCAAATCATATGATGTAATATTTTCTTCTACAGGTTTATTCTTAATACGGTGGAGTTCAGATTGTCCTATTTTGGGAGATTTTGGTCTTATATCAACTAACGGTTTCTTGAAGATACACGATTTGTCCTTTGATAGATTTTGTTTTTTCATAAGTTGTGCGATGTATTTTTCTATGATATCTTCACAATTCTCTATGTTCAGTAAATACCTCGTCTCACGTGATCTATCTTTCACATTATCTTTACAATTATTGATATTCATTAAATCTTTTATATCATACGATAGTTCATCACATCTGCGCTCAATTGTGGTTATGTTAGTTTTGAATAATTCAAAAATGTTGTTGTACCTTTTATTGCATTTGGAGTTTATAAATCGTTGAGGACATTTAAGTTTTTCTTCTTTAGTTTTATGTTTAAAGTTTAATATGTTGTTTTCTGGATTTATGTCTTTACAACTTTTTTTGTAAATTTTGGCAGTAGATAGTTTATTTTTCTTTAAATTTTCAAGCTGCTTGTCTGGTGAATTACTTTTGGAAGGGATTATCTTTGGCAAAGAAAAGTCTTT
>DWLO01002504.1:0-12432 GCA_018245335.1 Dalla quadristriga | reverse complement strand
AAATGGAATGGAATGGAATAGAATGGAATAGAATCGAATGGAATAGAATAGAATTGAATAGAATTGAATTAAATTGTATGAAATGGAATAGAATGGAATAGAATAGACTAGAATAAAATAGAGGTTTGCTCAGTGGACTATGACTTGGGGTTCTTCAAAAGAGGCGCAAAAAGTGCTCTCCTTCAGAGCCGGCGACGCATCGGCGACTCCTCTGGTGTTGCGAGTGTCCATACGCGACGGTGACCTTCCCATCAGGTGGCCCGTCTGCTTGTTCGTTGGGCTAAAATGTATAAAAAATAAAGTTTTTATTTGCCTTTTTCTCAACAATTGGCACCCACACCATTCGAACCGGAACACACTTTTTGACAATAAAATGAAATATAAATGGATGTGGCGGTGGTGCCGCAGGAGCGAATGTTTAGAAACACATGTTTAGAAACATTACATTACATTACATCTGAAAGTGCACCGTCCCAGTAATGATGCATTAGGTGCGTTGGGCACCGCCTCTATGACCTACATGCAGTGTAAAAATAGATCGCGAGCGCACGGTGAATTGATGAGATCTACTTATAATTGTTTGTGGCGATCGCGCGAGTATTGCGAGGAAAGGGTATACTGCACGCCCCAGCTTATACCATCAAAGGTTGTCTGGAAGAGATCGCTGCCTGGCGCTAAGACCGCGTTTTGTGCAAATTTCGGACTATTATTAACCACTACTGACCAGACTATCACTAAAACTGTCTAACAGGACTTACAGACTAACAGTTCTTTCTCCCATAGTCCTTTATGTATTATGTATGTTGTATGTATGTATGTATGTATGTATGTATGTATGTATGTATGTATGTATGTATGTATGTTTTATGTATTATTTTTTAAAGCCGATGATTAAGATAGGTTTTGTCTATCGTGACATAATTAGGTGTTAACAGGGAATTGGTCACTGATTTCTAGATCAGTGACGAATTGCATGTTATCTATGAATGTTTTTGTCTTTTTTCCTGTTGTGACGTTTCTCAAGTGTATTTAATTACCTTATGATGAAATAAAATCATTTTGAATTTGAATTAGTAACATAAGTATAGTGGCTTTTCTTCAAAGTTATAATTTTGTTAGAGTATAGCATGCGTCTCTGAGCAGAACTACGAGTATGTGATTTGTTGTTGATACTTCGAAACTTACCGTAACTGCTAGAGAAGTATGTTACGACAGCATTATGGACGGGAAGCAATTTAAAGCTAACGACGGAACTGATTTCAGTTTGTACATACTTGACTTTTATATCAAATATAAGTACATGTTTTTTTGCATATTGCAACAAACGAGAAACGTTCACAATATGTTAAGGGGTAATATGAGTTTAAAGCCCACTGTACTCCTAAGAAACAACCTACAATTTACCACTGCTACTAACTGGATTAATGTATTACGATATGGCTGCTACTTGCAATTTGCTTAAGTAGGTACTTGTTGATATTTAATTTACCTTTTCAGTTACCGTAGTTGCCATTTCGGAAACTTTTTGAGTAGCGATGCCCCCATACCGTACCGCACTTTCCGTAGCAGATCGAGCAGCTTTTGTCACCGACGATGTGAAAATCGACCAACCCTGGCCAAAACATGAAAAGCTTATTATTGCTACTTCAAATTCTATGCACTGATTAAAATATTTTATTAAGTACAGAAAAACAAGCCAAACAGTTATGCTAAATCGGTTAGCGTAAAATGATGATAGTACATTGGTGAAAAGTTCTGCCCCCTACTCGAGGACCCTGGCTCAAATTCTACTCCCAGTTATTCACCGTTTATAATGGCTTCATAGTATTAAAACGTTTTAATAATTTGGACCAACTTCTGCAGGAGGGATTTTTTTCCTCTGATACAACAGACAAGAAACAGCAGGATAGGATACTAAAAAAAGTGTCAATAATTATTGTGAAACTCGCAGGCTTGACCATAAATCGAAATATGCCAGATATGTTTTTATAAAAAAAAACAAGAGGTACCTAAAATAGTTGTTTATGTATCTGTTATGATTTCGGACTTCGCCTGACCGTTCCAGTTAAAATAAACGCTGTATATTATGCTTAAAATAAGCAAGTAAATTATGCGGAATTCTTTCCGAGTCGGCAGTGATCCTGACTGTAGTCCCGGGTAGGCGGTCTTATTCAGATTTATGCATTATGTATATTATTACGCGGCCATGCGTCCTAGACCTAACCTCAAGAACGACGTAAGCAGTCCTAATCTCTAATCAAGGCTAATCTCACATAGTTTTCTGAGGACATAGTTCAAATACATGAAACTAAAACTGTCGCCTTTCTGGCAGAAATGCTTGGGGTAGTTGTTGTAAGTACTTTCCCAATTCCATATGTTATGTACTAATATTTATTTATTATTAATAATTAATATTTAAACTTTAAGTATTTTAAATTACAATTAAAACTTCGTTTAGTCATATTATTACTTATACTTACAGAATATATTAATGACGACGGCAGAATCATTTGGCAAGCAACATTTTTCTCATAAAGTTTTACTAAACATGCATGCAACACTTCCAAGTGAAATAAAACAGTCTGTTATCCATTTTTCTGCTACTATGTAACTTTTAAAATTACATCCTGTCACATTAATCCAAGCGAGAAGCCGTATGAACGGAATCCAAATGGTTCTAACGTCGCTTATTATGCCTATGCTCTTTATTGTACATCAAAACATTAAGACACAAAGAATAGTTACATAAAAACAGAGTGATAATATACAAAAAGCGGTCTTATCGCTTAAAGTGACCTCTCCCAGACGACCATTAGATAGTTGACAAGGACATTATGTAGATTAAAAGAGGGGTAGTGGTGCACATCGATAGAATTAGAATTCGAATCATACATACATTCTGAAAGATTTATAAACATGAGATGAAAAAGAAAACAAAGTAGTAATACAATGGTAAGTACCGAGGCGAGTGAGGCGAGTGTGTTGTCAACTATCTCGTTGCCGCTGTGCATTGGTGACATGGGTGTGGACTGCGACTGTTTCTGCGAGTTGCCGAACCCGGTGTAACGCCCGCTACCGTACTCGCTACTATTGACAAATAACAAGCTTAAGTAAGTAGGTATGTACACAGTACCTGTGATCGACTTTGAACACTACACATGTACGTAGTATGCACACATGCCCTGCTCCTGAGAAGATGGTCACTCCTCACATAAGTACGTGTGTCGGAAAACACGTCTCATACTGTAAGGTCTTTACGAATATACGAACGGTAAATTCGGTTTACTTCAACGGAAGAAAAATGCTCGAAACTAATCTTTCTTACACATATTTTGGCTTTACTGGATAGCGACCCATAGAGTGTGATGGGATATGCGTTTTGTAAGTACTATGTTATTATATTTACTATGTTAAAAAAGTTAGATTACGGCATAATCGGATTGAATCTGTGTTTATTTAGACCTAAACCTTATTATTACTGTAACAACGATTAGCGATATGCACTCATATATATGCGATATACATGCGATAAGCTAAAGTAAATCAGTAATAAAGCTAACATTAGGAGGAAGGATGGGGATCATAATTGGCCAAAACAGTGGCTAACGATAAGTACTGAATTCCGAGAGGCGACCACTGTGACCTGGCAGTGGGAGGCTAGAGATGGTGATTCTATACACAGCATCAGGCATTATAAACTCATAAATAATAAGTACCGAATTTCGAGAGGAGACCACTGAGACCTGGCAGTGGGGGGCTAGAGATGATGATGATTCGATAAACAGTATAAGGATTACAAACTTCTTATCAATACACGCATCTTTACTGATTGACTATGTTAATAATATTGTTATCATTGAAACAAAGTTATGTACACAATGTGAATGTGTAATGTGTAATGCTGATTGTTCTTGGGAAAGCGGACTTTTGAAAACCTGACTAAAGAAGGCATCATTAAGGAGGCATCAAGGCGTAACGATAACATCAGACCTGAACCCCATGGACTTTGCTGTCACACTGGATATCAAGTTATCATACAGGTGTAACATGTGTATAAAATAAAACATGATTTACTGGAAAGCTCAATTATGTTAGAATGCAATTTAATTGGTCTATTACCTATATGAAATGCAATTATGTATTACATAAAATATGACTATGGAATGAGGTGATGACTGGCTTACAACATTATTATATTATATTATTATATTCTAACATGCTTAACAATAAATATAATACTGTGTGACTACTGGAGTCACACTGCTTATATCTTATAAAAATACATTAAAAATCATTCCAAAAACTTAATAATCTAAAATGTACTAACTGGTAACTGATATTGTTGTCTGAGCCGCTAGTGGGGAAAGCATTGTCTTCTGAGGAATAAAAATCTCGTTGGTTCCATTCTGATCCAGACTTCTCCAATACCTCAGGTTGATAATCTGATGGACTCCAATCTTGGCCCTCCGCAAGTGCTGTTATCTATCATAAACAACCATATACATTGTATTTAACTCCAGTAAAATGAAAGGAAATTGTGAGGTTCTCCATATCTTCAAAGTTCAAGTCTCAGTTCAAAGGGAAAATCACAAAGGGCCAATGGACTAAACGGAATATTAAAACAGCATGAAATGAAACAAATGAAAATGATAAGCTCTCAAAACTATGAATAGATCTGAATTAGATGATTAAACCGAGCAGTAAAGACCTCTGCCTGCTAGTCGGTCCAGGGTTCCAAACTGAATATGATGCACGGCTGAAATCACACCATAATGTTATCAAAGGTTTGTTAATTCTGCCAATCGGCACTTGGCCAGTGTGGTAGTTTGCATCCTACCCCTTCTTATTCTGAACGGAGACCCGTGATGTGTGTTTCATGTACTTTATAGAGCATATTTACAGTAATAAAAATAATACCTTTTGACGATACATTGCTGCAGCTTTTGTGTTATACTTCTGCTGGATTCTCATATCTGGGTTGTAATCAGGCTGGCTTTCTAAGAAAGCTTGTGCTTTTGCATTTCCCCCCACCTGGTATTGAAATATTTTTATTTATTACTTAGTTGTCCAAAACTTTGTGGAAAAGGAATAAATTTTTATCGGAACACTACTATTGTGGGCTTATTAAAGTCAGCTCAGTTGCATTATAGCTAACTTTCCATAGATTAATTATAAGCATTACTTGACACTATCTTGACAGCACTTTCTAATAACATTTTTTTCACTGTGTCACCAGGAGCATCATCAATCAGCTTCAACTCCCAACTGATCAAGAGTTATGGAATAACATTAATACACACCTCCAAACAAGGATTCCCTGTGTAGTATTCCCTCAGTTGTGAATTGTGAATGGGTGACGAATTGTTGTTGTTGATGATTATGATTATTATGATGATATACTAACTATATACTATTTTGGTTAAAGATAAGTAACTAAAAAACGAGAAAATATTTATATCAAAGAAAGTTTTTTTAATGTTTGGTAAATGTACGTACCAGCATTTTTTCCAATTCTATATCCTTCCACTTATCCATGGTAACTGATCGAACAAAGGAAAGGTGTACCCCGAGGCTACGATGAACGCCAGAACACTCCAGACATATCCAGATTCCGTAAGTCACGGACACCCATTGAGGGTTCAAGGTGCCGCACTCGAAACACTTCTACAAAAATGATCACTTGTTCAGTAATTTTCTATTGTAATTGCAAGAGATCAATTGTCCATACGGTTTCGTTTTCATAATAAAATAATGACTTACGTGGTTATCATCTTGAGAGCGGATGGAGTTCAATTTACGGCGGGTCCGCGGCGAAGCCATTATCACGAACGCTTAATTGAACCTACGCTATAACCACTAACCTATACAGGAACAATTAAATAAATATGCCACGGAACGAATCTCTCGCGAAAAACGTCAGGTCAGTGGGTATAAGTAGTTGAAGCACTCCTTGCAATTTTGCACTGGAAAAACTGAATTGAATACCTATCAACTATCTACCTATATACATTGACAAAATTACATGTCAAATTTCCTTTTCTTTCCAGTTGGCAATTTATCATAGACAAGACACAGATTAAAACAAAAGTTTTGTGACGTTGATAACGTCATCGGTTCAAAAAAAAATATAACCACAGATGCGACTCTCTTTCAGCGTGGCCACGATAACGGGCGTCGCGGAAAGCGATGCGGTGGGCGGACCGGTAATCCATGCGGCACAGTTTGCAGGCCACGGGCAGTTGCGTTCACCGCCGCAACCCGTATAGATGGAAAGCGAAACGTCCTTAACAAAGTAATCTCTATATATTGCTTGGCGAACAATAATTTTTTGGTAACAGACATAATCTCTGCCAATCTTTTCCAACTATTAAATTGGAAGAGATTGTGGTATACATGATAAAAAAAAGGATATGAAGAATTTCACAAGAAGTACATATTTTATTTATTTCTACCCACGATTTCTTCACTACATGTTTGTTTTTATTATGTGAGTGACCAAATCTCCAAATTCGCAGAAGCTCGAGTATGTTAAGCCCGAACAGCAATATAGGAGCTGACGCTATGTTGCGGAATTAGATTACGACTAATTTATAGCACTGGCAATAATTTTGCGACCGTCATGCCATTAATGTAAGTGTAACATTTATGTCAATATGCTTGTTTATGTATATATGTATATCGTATTTCTCAGAAAATGTTATCGAATATCTACACTAAATCTCTAAAACTATTCACAGTATAGGGTGAAACATTATAAACAAATTCAACAAAATGTTGAAGTGTTTGAAAGACAAAAAACGTGACGAAAATTATTGCTAAAATTATCAAATAAATGTCGGTATTGACAGGCAAGCAAAATAATTGCCCTTACAATGCAGTTGTAATGAATTGGCCGTTGTTCTGTAACTGTTGTGCGTTAAAATATATAAATATCTACTTCAAAACTTAACTATAATTGCTAGAAAATATTCAACTGCCAATTCAAACTGTATGACTTGACTTGGACTATACAGAATGTTGTTGAATGAATCTCAAAAAAAGCGCCCTCTTGCCACACATCACTAGTTACTGATTTGGCTATATAACTAATTTTAACTTTCCTGGAATTAATAAATTAAATGTGCATTCTGTTTTGACATGTATTTATTGATCAATATCAGAAAGAGAACACATTGGTAGTTTTTCATAAATGCCATTCTTAATTTTCAATCTAGGTATTGTTTTTCTATGCCACCAGTAAAATGAATTGACTTAAACTTCTATCTTGTCCAATTACAAAGTACCTAGAAAGTATATATATAGTACATAGAAAGTAAATATAAAGTACATAGAAGGTACATAGAAAGTATATAGAAAGTACTATATTTCATACACTACTATACCAAGTCCATTTCTTTTTCCTATCGAAGGCGGAATACAAGATTTTAGATGGCGGAAGAAAGGAATTTAATCAAAAGTTGGGTACATCCAGTATTCCGCCTTCTATTAAAAGTTGGCATGGGTGTAGTCCCTTCTATGCGACGTAGTAAACATTGATATTTTTTATTCTATGGTCATATTTTTTGCCTACATTGGCAATATGCAGTTTGATAAAGTACCTACGTAGTATCCCTATATTGTCTGTGGGTACCTATTTGAAAAGTTGATTATGCTACTGGCAACAGTTAGCGGCTGTGCATCAATGAAAAGACAGGAAGGCTAGCTGCTGGCTGTGCAGTGTATAGGTACACGACGACGTTTCACGCCAAATTACCAGTTTTAGCTCTCTAAAGAGAGGATGCGACGTGTATAGAGACGCCGATTATAAAGACTATACATTAAAGCCGACTCTTGGTTGTGAATGTGTCATACGAAATCCTAAACATTGCTACCGGTCACGCGTGAAAACTGTCTTATTAACTCGTAACCCGCGAGTTTTCGGCATCTGGCTGTAGCACAGTACCAATACTTTGTTCGCACCAGTCTGAGATGATATAGTATCTCTATGACGGAAGACAAGATGACTTCAAACAACGTTGAGGCGGAGTACATGGAAATCGCCAACAAAAATGCATGGCCCATCGTTTACCAGGTATGTTTTGCGTAGGAGTGACGCGTTGTTTTTCGACAAGTATGCCACGCACGAGTAACCGCTGGGATTCTAAGATTTGATTCATTAAAACAATTTTCACTGGGGCTTAAGGGGAGCAAACATTTGCTATCGCAATGTAGAGAATAAATTTTAAATTAAAATTTTATGTCCAAACATTCAATTCAAACTACAAGATATAGTTATCAAACAACAACTTTGTCTAAATTTTATTATTATTTGGTTCACTTAACATTTCAAATTCATGTACTTAAGTCTGTAACTTATTAACCTGGTGAAAAATCTGTGTAATTACAATATTCTACATTGTGATGCAGTAGCCTGTAACTTTTTAATACAAAGAATAAAATATTTGTTATTCTTGACCAGCTGGAGTATTTTTGATTATTGCATGATAGAAAGTATTTCAGCAGGAGCAACTTGCTGGTTGTCCTTACTATGCTTGTGACTATTAAACTACAATTTTTTTTGTATATTAATGTTTTTATGTTCCAAATATGGCTATGGTAATTTATTACATTCAAATCGCCTCAACACTGTCCCTTACAGGAGTAGTCTACTTCCAGGATTCCTATCTGATGTTCTATAATGTTTTGAATATAAATTCAGTACCCCTGGCGCTGTGGCTCTATAACAATAGTTGTTTTGCAGTAAATGCACAAATTGAGTTGATCCGATTCCGAAACCGGCCCCATAGAGTTTTTAACATCAGACCCAAGTTGGAACTAGCTTTCCTCCACTTATGAGTGAGGAGTATTTGCACGGCATGCTTAGAATGTATTACGCATCCTGTTATATACACAGCAATGATCCCATATATTTGCTATATATACTTTTGCAGCATGTCATTGATATGCAGAAGAAGCAAGGTGCTGAACAGAGCCTGGTAGTACTCTAGCATTGATTGATTTCATGTCTGCATAATCTCTCAAGCAGACTAAGATGGTAGCTTTACTAGAAGAGCCTACTGCCAAACTTGATCAGAGGCCTTAGCAATGTTTAGTTTGACATTTGTGCAAAACCAAAGGATCACCAGGGGCGGGAGCCAGAACCTAAATTAGTTAGGTCATTATCCATGTCCGTTGGCACATCAGACAATTTTGAAAACAAGTCTAAAGGCAATGAATGGAAATCAGTCTCGTCCAACATTACCTCGCATTGTCCCATTGGAAAAGTAAGATTTTTCTTCTAGTTCATCAGTCTAACAGTAACAAGCGAATGAGAATTTTCTCTGTGATGACAACTAGGACTCTGTGATGACAACTAGGACCTTTAGGAGTTGTAAATCAATCTTGATCATGTAAATGTAATTGCCATGATCATGAGTTGTAAATCAATCATATACATGTAGTATTGAGAGATCCAAACTTACAAATAATGCTTGTTATAAGTAATAATACAATAAATATACTGTCATGAAAATAAAAAAAGGTTATGTTTTAAAGTTATTATGTTGAAGTGACACAGATCTTGTGTGCTGATAATGACGAGTAAATGTTGGGTATAAGTATACAATACTTGTGGATGTTTATGCCCAACATTTACTGGTTTTACTTTTTGTTAAAATATAAATATTATTGCTCTTGGAATGTTTACATTTTTTGCAATGTTTATATAATTGTGCCACATTCTGTTATCTTATGATACTGAGCCAGTATTTTCTCTTCCATTTTACTTCAAAGGTAATAAATATCATGGGTAAAGTTTTTTTCAATAAATTGAAGTATTTGTAAAACAAAAAACGAGCTGCAGTGACTAAGTTTCAAAATACTTCTCTCTTCATGTATACTGCTCCATTTAACTTGCTATGAACTAAGAGACACTTAATGCTATTGATAAAGTGGTCCCTACATTATATTCAAAATTTACTTGATATTATACAGGGACCACTTTATGGCTGGCTAAGAAGCATTTCTACAGGACCTGGAATTGTATATACACTAAAAATCCTAATTCCCGCAATCCTATTGCTTATGAATATTACCCAACCAATATTACCACTAACACCTAATACTAACAGAACAAACTAACATTCAAACCAAGCACACTGTTTGAGGTTAGTCACATATAGGCGGCATTCCATAGTGGGACTCCATGCCCATTTACTATTCTCATGACTAAAAAAAAACGGCTGCCCAGAGGTGTTTCTCTAACTTTAGGTATTAATGTGTATAATATAAAACAGCCAACAACGTGTCTTTCACTTATCTCATTGAACATTTCATTCCATCAATTTACTATAAGTACAAGTATAATGTGAGGTGTGCAAACTCTAGCAGCCAGCACTAAGATCCACCTGCAACACTCCTTATTTTTATTTAGATTGTCCATTCACATTTGTGTGCATGTGTAATACCATACGGCTACGTCTTTGCCTTACTTCTTTTACTTATTATTCTCTGAATAAGGTGTGTAGGACTATGGCCTGAACCCACCTCATTCTAATAGGGAGACCCATGGTCAGCAGTGGGATGGTGATAAATTTACTGAGAATCTAGTATTATAAATAACTAAATTACACTTTAGTGTTTAGTAGTATTATTTTTAAAATGTATTTTATGAACATGGATTTAAATGAAGGCTTTATTGTAATTCCTATAAAGTACAAATATGTGCTTTTTAAAAAATCAATGGATTTCCAGAAAACTTTGAGATTTTTATAGAACAATATAAATTACTATCATATAGGTAGTTATTTTTATGCAAGACTAGTTATATAATTCCAGTGCAAGCAATGCAAACTTTAGCAGTTTTCATTGGATGCTAACAAAATGTAACTACTCCTGCCCGGCGACATCAACTTTGTTTAGTGTATTGTATATTAATTGAGCCAGTGATTTATGTATGACTGAATCAGTATGTGCAGAATCGCATTGTACAGTAACGAGCTAATGCTTTGGTATGTCAAGGAGGGGAAATCTTCATACAGATACCCGACCGCCTACCTCAGACCTAGGGGATATGTAAGAGATCCTCGTACTCGACCTACTACTACCTCAGACCTAGTGGGAGAGATTGGGTCTGTAAGATGTCCTCTTACTTCTCTAACTCACAATATCCCCGTGGGCATACGTTGTGCACATATCAAAAGGGTCTAGGATCTCCCAGGTTCTGACTTAGGCGACGAAATTTAGGTATTAACCTAACATTCTAATATACCCTTGTATCCTTGCAGAAAATTGGTCGTGATAGCCAGGCTTTTGGGTACACATGCTTGGAGGCAAAGAAACCGCAGAATAAGCCATTGAACCGCTACAGGGATGTGAACCCCTACGATCACAGCCGCGTTATCCTGGAGCGAAGCGACAGGGACTACATCAATGCCAACCTCGTGAAGGTAAGATAGTAGACCAATTTTAGCAAGCCTTTTGGTATTTTAACGCCTTTTAACATTTCATGTCGCCAGCGCTCGCGCTTTAGCGGACGTTAGCTACGTTTGCCCGTGCATTTAGTTCCTAAGGCAGAAACTACTTTATTATTGTGCGTTGGATGGCAGTAAACACTTTTCGTATGGTATAAGTCGCGCCAAACGTTCATTAAGTGTTGTTTTTACGTAATTATGAAATATAATAGTTAATTCAATTCAAATGAATGTTACAGTTAGGTAAATATAGCTTATTTAATGTAGGTATTTATAGATCACGTGGCCTTTTAATCGAACCCTTAGCGCAAGGGTAACATGAATTAGGTTTCTGAAAATAAAACTAGGCTTCACGGAACGAATCAAGTATGTACTTAACAATCAATTTGCAAGTTTACGCCGGTAACAGTTGCTCGCTTTGTTTACGTAATTATAATGTGTTTTTTCAACTATTTTCAATAATGAATATTTGATAAGTGGTCATAACAGCGTAGTCGGATTGCCGCGGCGGCCTGCCTAGAGCGTGTAGACTTTAAACGCGCTAGGCACACGTAAGTGCGCTATACGCCGCTACATTGGCTATTATGTAGAGCTACTGCATCGAGGTCGGCATGCAATCAACTGATGCATTCTGTTTGTCCCTCGGGCACGTTATTATCCTTGAATTTTCTAACTACTGACCCACTTACTCACGCGAATGCAAATGCAATACTTAGTTAATAACTTTCGATTCTTAAAATAACTGTATTATTCACGTTTCCTGTAAGTGCAGGTATACATTCTTCGTTCGTAATCGACCTTCTTATGCTTAGTACTTATAATATTCTTGGACTGCTGTCCCTCGGAGAGTAAGTGTATATATAAGTTCTGTTCTGTGCTGTTAAAGTTCTGCAATAATGTGTATTGTCCCCATAGTATTATGTATTCCTTAAATTTAAATATGATATTAGATAGAAGCATGTATACGGTTCGCCCTGTGCGG
>DWLO01002503.1:0-12433 GCA_018245335.1 Dalla quadristriga | reverse complement strand
AATACAAAAACACTTTATTGTACACCAGGACAAAAAAATACATTTTACGAAGTAACAGCACATGTATACAATAGGCGATCTTATCGCTAAAAGCAATCTCTTCCAGACAACCTTAAGCATGGAGAACTAATAGGGAAGAAAGATGGGTAGTTGTGTACATACAAATTAACAGCATTTATATTATCAACTTATTGAAATAATATCTCAATATCAGTCTGTGACAGCACCCATCTCCAGCTAAATAATCTCTAGTAGAATGTAGAATATGAAACAATCGAATATTCTCTAATTAACTTTAATACTGACTGTGAGTATTTTGTCTTATTGCTGAGTATAGATTCCAAAATATGCCGAGGCATCCAGAAGACTGTACAACTCCGACTCTACCTACCCGTATTGCAGATTAGACAAGGAAAAGGTTTTGAACGCTCGATAAGGATTTTATTAGAAATGTTGACTTTATATTTTTCTAATGTTTAAATATTTTAGTTGTAAGTAGGTGTTGTTACAGTATTTTTTGTGGGGAAATAAATCAATTCTTTTTTCTTATATTCAAATATGCATACCCCACACAATATACCCCCAAATAATTTCACTAATTCTAGTCAGCCATTTCGCCCAAAGCAGATTCTAATGGCAATGTCACCTGCACTGATATTCCACGCACGCTCAAATAGAACGTGTCTATTGTGACGCTGCCGTGGTGCACGTATTAGCTAAGCTGGTAACTGTTTAGTACTTAGTAAAGCGACTAGATCAGTATTAAATTACCTCACAACCTATTTACCTATACATTTATTTTGTTATTGAAATACTGTAACAATAACAACATATTACTAAAGTGCAATATGGATAATCATATCTAACTAATATGATAAACTAGGGAGAGCGGGCGAAATATTTAAATTGTGAAAACGGGCACAGACGCTAAGGGCTATAACTAAAAAACCGTTTGAGATATTGTGAAGTAAAGTAAAAAACATTTATTCACAATGACTAAACCTATATTACCAAAAATTAACAATAAACAAACAATTTTGCTTGGCAAGGGGCGCAAGTCCCGACATTGCGAAAAGGATCCTCGTCAGCATTGTGCTGGTAGTCCGAGGACAACCAGAGCTGGTCTTCCGCAGGATCCATTGGGTGATGCCACGGACGTCTCCTGCACGGTAAAAAATACAACACTTTTTTGGTGGTAAAGAGCAGCTGTTTTAACTTTAATTTAAATCCATGAATTGAGATTAACCAAATATATTTATTACATACAATCCATCCATCCATCCATCAGCGTTTAGAGGTCCAATGCTGAGCATAGGCCTCACCTAATCGATGCCACTCCGACCGGTATTGTGCCATTTCATACAATGCCGACATACAACACAAATGTCTGCTATGTTACACTGAACTACCACACACGCACCGCTAATTTACTAAAGCTTGGGCGCCAATAATTTCCGCACACGTATTCGTTTGAGCGTGTCATCTGTACTCCGCTGCCGCATGCGGTTCACGTATCTAGTTACTTCTGTCGGCGTAGCGTGCGGCTAGAGATGCTACACAATTTGTAGATTATTGTTTTTATATCACCGGTAGGTGAGGGTGTCGGTTGTGTGTGAGGTAAATATTTCAGCAACTAATCTTTCATAATATATCTTCGATATATCCTGAAATCACTACTAAATTGTAAGTGTGTTTGTTTGTTGGTTGGTCTGTCCCTCTTCCTTGAGACCGTTTGGTTAGGAACCATCCCGCAATTACTAAGACAAAAGCATTTAAATCTATTTAATAGCTGCGATGCTACAGAAAGGCACACACTGACAGACTGAACTAACAACAGAATCAAACATTCCTATTTAAGAAGGCAAAAAATAAAAAAATAAAATAAAATTGTGGATATTTCATTTCTTCCAAAGTTAACACATTTTGACCGATATGTACATATTTAGCTGAAAATCTGTGACCTGCTGTCTTATGACGTTGTATTCGAATATTCAATTAATCTTATCTCAAGCCGTATCTGTTTCTAGTAACATTACCCCGTCCCTCGTCAGGTTCTACGTAATCAACCTATCACTTCGGGACAAAGGAGGCTTCCTTCATTAACTCCGTTCCGTTGAAATATTCATGAAACAGAATTCTATTCACTTGGTTATTTCGAGACACCGTTAAGATAGCTGCGATCCAATTAGCTGTGTTATGTTGTTCGTCATGGACGCTTTTTACCTTACATTTACCATACTGTTTAAATATGTAAAAGTATAGTTCTTTATGTTTTTGTAATTTTGGTTTTTAATCAACCACTAGCGGCAACGGACTGACGTCCTGACTCTTCTTCTTCTTACAATTCTTCCACAGTTGCACAGTTCTACAGTTATTACTGACTTCTTCTCACAATTGAGGATACTTTGAAAGTACTCTAGGCGCTGGTCCAGTGCGGATTGCAAGACGATTACTAACTAACCAATAACCGTAAACAACTTATACTAAATCACACCAGCAGTCCTATTTAATTTTACTCACTGCAGCTTATTTCTTGACCTAAGCTTTATTTGGAACCCCTGTACTATCTTCCTCTAAATAAAGTTGCAAAGGGCATTGCAAGGTACCAGCTCTAACGCTTTGGTCACGACATTTCAGCTCATGCGACCTGCGTCTTGCAACTTGCGTCTTGCGATCAAATAGATTAGAAGGCTAGAAGTGATTAGGATTAGGCTCAGCGTAAGCTGAATAGGCAATGTAGCAAAGTATAGTAGGTAGTAGGTGGTTCGCCAGGTGGTAATACCTGTGTACAGTTCAACCATTATGCCGTGAAATTATTGTTTTTCAACAATTGTGTTTCAGTCGAAACGGTGTAGATGCCAGCTACACTTATACAAGAGGCAACCATCTTAGTCCTCAAGGGTAGCAACGCATCTGTGGCCAGCTTCGAACAGGACCACTAACCACTACTATCCAGACTATCACTAACACCAGCTAAAGAGCAAAAAAATGGGCTTGGCAGTCGATACAGACATAAGACACATCACAAGCCGATGTTGCGACTTCCGAGACAGTTAAATGATAGAGATGTAAACAAGCGCGTCCTGTAGTTAGCCATTTAGTGAATAATAACATATCTGAAAACACATGTCGCGAAGATGACCTATTCCATCGCAACCAAGCTACTTTTCATTTATCATTCCATTACCAACAGTATTAGCTGATAGATGAAATAGGCCGTGCAGATACTGGGCTGGCAAGATGAGCGCAGAGCAGGACAAACTGACATGTCTGCGTATCATGCGCTTGTTTTGACTCTGTTCATAAGATACAAAATTTTCTCTGCCCTGTGCTACGCCTCCAGACAACTGCATCACCTGCGTTTCCGCATAGTATAACCACAGAATACCTATAACTAACAGAATAACTATAATAAGTATTTATAACCCGTCTACACGCTACGTCTCACCTGTACAATCCAGTTACCTGGTAAGCGGGTGTGTGATGACGGCAAAATACCCACGCCAACTCAAAAACGCGTCAACAATTGCTAAAGATGACCCTACAATCTTCGATTGGTACGTTTACTTTGGTTCACACAAGCTTATTTTCACCATGTTCCGCCTTTTGTTAAAATCAAACCGTACAGTTTTACCTGCGCATGCAAGACGGAGTAAGCTGGTGCGCCGCGTAGACGCAGGTCGCACGAGCGGCGAGGTCGTGGCCAAAGCCTTAGGCACGTAGCGACCGGGCGCGGCAGGTGAAGCTCGAGGCGATACAGATCGGCGGCACGTGCCGGTAACTGCACTGAGATAAGCGTGACTTTGATAGATGTATTTGTAAGGTATACCTATTGTGAGTAACATAGCAGTCAGCTATAGGTACACTTTTTTATGTGATGAGAATAGCAACGAACATGCAGTCCCACCAGTCACTGCCGCCCATGGGCATCTGCGTCAAATAGTATGAGGCACCGTTAGTAAGACCTGTTAGTATTAGGTGTTAATAAGAATATTAGCAAGAATGTAAAAAAAATACTGGAGTTGGATTCGTTAGTAATAGGACTGTGGGGTATTAGGACTGTTAGTGTCGGTTAGTCCTGTAAGTAAGTATGGTTAGTATAAGTAAGTATGGTTAGTATTTCTCCCATTCGAAGCTGGTCGCAGGAGCGTTGCTATCCTTGTGGACTGAGGTGCTGGCCTCTTGTATAAATGTAACCAACCATATCTTTCCAACCGGAACACAGTAGTTCGAAAACAATAAACTATTACTAGTTAGGCAGGATAAGGCAGTCAGTCGGAAATCAGCAAACTAACAATAAAACTTGCAGAATTAAGTAGCTGGGATAAACGATGATGAAAACAACACCTTTCTGACATTCTCAGTATCCCAGGTTCCACTGGTACAGAATTTCGTGTGGCGTTGTTTAAATAGAGGCTAGTTAAGATAGGCTAAAGGCTGATTGGAAAACTAAGTTCGATATACATCAAAGTTCTTATACAGAAAATACAGATAACATCACTATAGCATTATACGCTCTTCACTCTTGTATTTATTACTTAATTATTATCTGTGGTCTTATATTACATTTAGTTTGTTATCAGTAAAGATAGAAAAATTTGGTATTAAAAAAGTTATTGGTGAACATGAACTCGTTTTTAAATGGGCCATAGTGGACCACTGCAGGGTACGGATGCCTCACAAACGAGGAGGTCTGGAGCGCACTCCACCACGCTGCTCCACGCGGATTGATATTTAAATACAATACGTATAATGTTATGCTCTATTCGTGATACCAAGATGATATTCGTGATTCAGAAATTCAATTTTGTATGCAAATATCTAAGATAGATTTCGGATTATCCTACGTTTGATATGCAAAAGGCAAAGATCAGTGTAGTATAATGTATGTACGTAATGCGCAATCGGTGATACCTACTTAAATCCACATCCATATTCATGAGTTAAATTCTGG
Organism: Dalla quadristriga; assembly: GCA_018245335.1. NCBI lineage: Eukaryota > Metazoa > Arthropoda > Insecta > Lepidoptera > Hesperiidae > Dalla > Dalla quadristriga. The sequence goes on along the minus strand of DWLO01002503.1, from coordinate 7,479 downwards.
ATGGTTGGGCTGATTTAGGACAACAAAGAACTAAACAAATGAGTTGACTAAATACGTTTTTCCCTACGATGTTCTCTTTCAACGCACTCACTATAATTCGGAAAGACATGAGATTTTTGGCAGATTTCCTTCAGTGGATTTGTTGTGTCGAATCGAGCACCATCATACTTATATTTCACCTCAATTATGGGCTATAAATAAAGTTAAAATTCGACTTACGTAAAGAATTCTTTACGGCGCCTATACTAAATTCTAATCTGCACCGAACAATCCTGTATCTCGCGCCAGAGGCCACTAATTCAATCAATTGGCGGACCATAAATAAAACGGACATTCGCGATAGCAACACGAGCCGGTCGCCACGTAATTGAGAAGCAAGAATACGTATCCTTCCAGCGACAAATCAATTAAGACACGAGATGATAAAAAGGATGCATTAATAATGAGAGAGGAGAAACAAATATCTTTCAATTTAATCCATTTGTATGCGGTCCTATCACATGTGGAGTTTTGTATGATAGAGGCCTAAGTTTTTAGTCTTTATTATTTATTTATTGCATTACACGTCACAGTAACATAATAAATAACAATATATAATCATAACAATAACTTCATTAGATAATATTACTTAATTAGACTGCATTAGTAATTTTATTAAATAATAAAAGTTTATTAAGTTAAATTTAAATTTAAATTTAAAGTTATTTTTATTAAGTTAAATTTTTATTAAGTAATAAAAGTAAAGTTTTATTTAGTAATTTGGTGCATAATTAAGTAATATACGTAGATGAATTCTATTTTAAATTGACTAAAACTTATAATGATTTGTTGTGATGTTAAATTTAATATATGTAAATATAGTTGATATTATCTTTTTATATTTGTTATGATAATAATATGCGTGGCAAACGGTATCATACTCGTACATTGGACTACAACCCTCCTGATTGTTGTGTAAAAGTAGAACCAAATTATTGATAAGATTAATACAACATATTAGTTTTCTTACACATACTATAACTGTAATCAAAACCTGCTTGATCAGTGCATACACTAATCACGAGGAACAAACATATTTTTATCATAATTACACCATGGACTCCGATTATTCTTCGAAATAAGGCTTAGTTAATAAACGTCAAAATATCTTTGTATGAGTATGTTAAGTAAAAATCTTGCTTACGAAACAAACATACAGAGGCGTTGCATTTCACACATATTTTCATTAAGCAGAGTCAAAGGAATTTGACGGCGTTAGTACTTAATCTTGAGTAAACTAGTAGTAGAGACATTAATCGCTCCGTCTTAGTTGCTGTTTAAATCTTCATGCCTGTTTTCTATTTTATTTTACTAATTAAGTTGTTCACTGGCAGAGCAACCTGGGTTTGCAGTAGTAAAAATGCAGTCGCGATTTTATGGTGGGAGTAAAAAGTTGTATTTTATTTCAGCTCGAAGGGCTTGCAATAAACTACCTTTTCTCCTCAGTAGTTGTTTAAATCTGTCTTACCGATGCAACTACAGCCGTAGTTGTCTGTTTTTAACAAGCTTTATTTTTTAAGACAAAGCTCTTTCCCAGTAAAACATAGTTTTGACTCGCAACATCAGTCACAATGACATTCATACTTGGCTATTTCAATATTTAGTAAAGTTTTTACATTTAGTGCCTAAGCCCTCGCCTGGCAAATGTCTCCTGGAGGCACACGACAAAAATATTATTTCCTTTTTTCTTAATTACTCCTACTAGACAAGTACACCCATTAAATTTTGTGAAAGTAAGGATCCAACCATCTCCCGTCCATACATCAGCTTTTGAGTCCACTGCTGGATATAGGCCTTCGGTACTAGTGGCCACTCCGTGGTCCGTGAGCTTTCTGAAAATGCTTTTAATCCGCCACGGGAAGGGCTTACTACAAGTCTGTGTGTAAAACATATTCATAAACCTTTGTTGTGACTATTTCGAACAGACAAATCTTTCTAGTGTCACTTACGATAGTACCGATACAAACAAAACAAGCTGGGCTTAGTGAACAAAGAAAAGTCTCCCTCAACGGACAGGAAATAAGATACTAACACCATCCAGGATTAGACGCTAATCCTTATTTTTGTTGGGGGTGTCTGCCGACAAATGGAACTGACAGGCTGCTTGAGAATTAATCGTGAAAAATATTTAGAAGGGAAGAGGGATGAAAGGATACGGCACAAAATCTTAAATTATAACTCTAAATACAATTTGATTTATTTTTGTCACTTTAATAATAAGCATGATCAATTTTCTTTCCGGAAGGAAATCTTTTTAGAAAAACTCATCTCCTGAAGGGGTATAATTAAGGAAGAATATTTATATGAAAAAATGAGTTTTACTCACGCGCAGCCGCAGGCAATCTCTGTTTTATAAGCGGCAATATTCTGATAACGTTTATAGTCCTCTTATTCATAAAACGGTAATTTATATAGGAGCAAAAATCGCGACCCTTTAATCGGCCATCAATCGAGGAGCAAAAAATCGTTTGTGTGTGTGTGTTATCGTCTGAACAGACGCTGCTTTAAATCGTGGCACGTGTGCTGTCTATTAACAGTTGACACTATTGGGATGGAGCCAAAGGGTGATTCAGTGCTTCTCGACATAAATCCATTGGAGTACGGGCAGGAAGTGACGTGCCTTGGCTTTGTCTAAATAAGTTATTGAAGATTTTAACGCTGTGTTTTGGCTCTCGCTGTTTGCGACACAATTATTAGAAAGGAAAAGAAAATACGGTTTTATTAATTTCACGATATTATTTAAACAGATATTATTTATGTTCGGTGGTATTGAGGTGGAGGAACGGATTTCCTAAAAGTCCTGTAATGTGTTATGTCTGTTATGTGCTGAGAATCGAGAGGTCCTGAGTCCTGAGATCCTGACATAGTCTAACACCATGGGCTATGAACCCAAATCAAATATAGATCTGTGGTCTTCTGCATGTCAGTTTAAAACTCAATATTTTCTTAATTTCATTTTCATTTTCATTTATTTCATAATAACTTTAATTTACGTTTACGTAATTACGCACCAATCAGCACCAATGGGAAGTTAATATTTTAATAGCAGGTGAACCGACCTACGCTAATCACTATTAAAAAATTTAAATAAAACAAATTCAAAAGCTTAATTCGGATTCTTCCAGACCCATCTAACTCGATTTGCTACGATGTCAGAATGTCATCAAAAATAGCTATAACCGCTTTCAAGAATCTAAAACATACTAAACAATATATAATGCGCGTTGAATAGCATAAGACAGTCTGTTTGTTAATAGAACTGAAGATAAATCAAGCGTATGCTGAGACTGTGTTATTTTTATGCAGATAATAAACAAGCTGCATCGCTTGTCAACTAGATAGGTTCAGACGAAACCAATCAAATAACTCTCGTCTCGTCACTAATTGCGTACCAAATCAATTAAAATATAACTCTTGGTCATTAATTGAATTTATTATACTTACCATTGATTGTATATGACTAAGATATTACTACCCTTCGACCTCCAACCTACCACGAAGATGTCATCCAGAAATTATTTTCGTGAGTGTAGGTAGTTCCGGAGCGTTTGGAAAGTAAATCTAAATACATAATAAAGAGTTTTTATAATTCTTGCAAAGTTTATCAATAATACCTTAATTATAAAAACGGCATAAGTGGCATATAAATGCATCATCTTCATTTAGAACATTTCCTGGCGTATTATAGTTAAGCAAATGAGAAAAAATTATTTGTCTACAGTGACATGTATCACAAATTGTTCACAAATTATATTGGACGTTTTTCTCGATGGGGTGTCCCAAAACTCCTCTTCATATTCCAATCCAATTGCTACTTTAGATTTCAAATAGAAATAGGACGAGGGAATCGTTTAAATAAGCTCTTCATGCTTTGGTCGATTTGTAGGATCGATGCATATAAAATAACTTTGAGAATGTCAAGAATGATCCTCTATCTTAAACTGTTTTGGAAACTTCAAAACAATACTTCATAACAGACGCGTTAATCACACTCCATTCTAAACTGTGACGTGTATTGTTTGTCTAGAGTGATCCTCGTCGTATAAAATTCGTAGTACACGCAATACTGCTATTATTGGATGTTTAAAGAGGATTTCACGGAACGAATGCTTTGTTTCAAAAAACATTAGCAAAGAAAACAAAAGAAGACTGTTATAATAAAAAAGTAAAAGCATGTGCTTGGTTCTGAGCGGTGTGGGAATGGTAGCACCATTTGCGTATAGACACGCTATTTTTTCCAATGGACAGACGTTGGTTCTCTTTAGGACTCAAAACTTTTATTTACTTGAAACCTGAGTTGTCCCCGAAGCTATTTTATACAGCTTCAAACGCCGTTTTAGGTCCTTAGGTTTCCCACGCTAAACTTCCGACATTTCTTGAGTTGGTAAGGTTCTAGTTTATAGGAAAACTTTGCTGCTAACGTATAGTTGATGCAAAAAAAGTACGGAACAATGCTTGCATAAGCTACGCTCGCTCTATTTCGTTTTTGCTTCAGAATTTATCCTAGAAACTATATCCTTCAACAAATTGTAACGCAAAGCTGTTTTGAAAAATATGTTACCACTGCTAATACTTTTCTGCGACCGTCAAACTCTTCATATGGCGTCATTAAAACTGTTAGATGATGCAAGATTTATGTGCGTCCAAGCTTAGGACGGCCAAGTAAAGTGTAATGTGATGCTAAAGTCTTACGTTAATAATGTATATACGTATCATAATCATAATCCACAGTTAATCCAAACTGGCTAAGCACGATTTGACAGACTTCATGCTTTGAGAATCTTATGGATCACTCTCATGCGTCAGGGTTCTTCACGATGTTTTCCTTCATCGATCTTCCTTGCAGATCCATCGCGTCCCTGCAGGTTTTAAGTCGAATTTAATTTCGCTGCATAAATCATACCTTCAAATAAATTCCTCTGTTGGTCGAGAAGGGTTGCACGCACTGAGGCAGACAATGGGAATCCGACGGAAGTCGCACCCGAAAGCATTTTCTATTTTATGCGAGGGTCGCCTGAGGGAGCCGGGTATTAGTCCGAATACATCGCGCATCTTTCTGCAGAGTTGGAAACAATCTACTCCGTTATTTTAAGGGGACGTTGCCAACGGTGGTGGAAGGGAGCGGTGTTGTGTTGTTTTGTTTCAGCCAAATTTAGTAGATTTGATAGACAAACGTATTAGTAAAGTAAAAGTTGTAGGCAACAAGGAAAACGGGCGACAAGTATAAAGACAGGAACTCAAAAGTAATGAGGGAATTCTTAATGTGCCTGTGAATACATTTTAAATATAAATAGAACACACTTTATTTACATCAATTAGCAACAACTTAGTAATAACTCACAAGAAGAGGTAAACAGAACAATACCAACAATAGACTCAATTTCATGGTGGTATAATTAATTCCAAAATTCATTGTTATGATTTGCGGTATAAGTTATTACTAACATTAAACAAGTAATTTAGAAAGAGATGCGTCGTTGAGCTGCATTTAAGAAAACTGTAGGAGTCAGATAACGCATGTGACAAATGCCTACCCGTGGGCCCCACGGCGTGGGGCCTACCAGTGTTAGTGGGGTGTCAGCTTTATTATCGCGTTCAAGCCATTGGTTGTATTACGTATTAGTTATTTTTCTTTTTATTCAATATTGTTTTAAGGCTTATCCAAAAGTCAGACGAGCTACTTAATGGTAATTGGTCAAGGCTGCCTATGGAGAGAGAAGAAAAAAAAACGCAGGCTCTGAAGGAAAACTCTTTTTGCGTCTTTGTCATAATCCACAGGTGAATTTAAGCTATGAGGGCATTTACGTCTTGCATTTACATTGTGTAATTTTCAATTATTGTAAAAGTATAGGTCGACTTTTGAAAAATATGTATCATTATCATTGGTGACGATAACATTTCGGATATTTTAAACATATTAAAATTTTTATATACCTTGTTTTGGACAGAGAAATAGAGCGAAAACAATTCGTAATTTTTATCGCCATTTTTCTTCGACAAAAGTTAGCTATAACCCAAAGATCGAGCAAAAACATTTCTAAGGTATTTGAAGTGATGGCTCGGAGTTCGATATTCGTATCAATCGGCTAACTACCTACTCACTCCACCAAAAACGTCCCTTTCAAATATGTAATAGCGACCCAGAGGGTTCTCGCGGGACCGCGCGGCTGCCGACCAGATAGCGCGCCCCGCGGCGTCGTCGCTGTAATTTGTTGCTCATCTCGCTTACTGCCGCGATAACTGCCTCCACGATACGTGAACACAGCTTCTTGTTTAGGCGATTGTTATAGCGTTATTTTTCAGACGGTGGTAAAGTGGCGAATATTTTCTACTACATATTTATATCGGAAAGCATATAACGTATATATTTTATGGTTTTTTGCATCTTGTGAGCTTTAGGGTGAGAATGATATCTATAAAAACCGCGTAAGAAATATAATATTCTTAACTACTACCCGCATAGGGTACGGTGTTCTTTAACTATTTATTTGTAGCATCTTTTGTGGTTTACAAACGGTAAACAACGTATTTCTTATATCTTCTTCTTTCTTATTATCTCTGCCATTATCTAGCTAGAGTTTGATAGGAGTGCCAAGGATGACACAAGTAGAACAATATACCTTCTTCTTGGATGTATGTAAAGAAAGTACTTACATAGGTATTAGTAACGAACTAACTTTTATCTTATCTGTGGTATATAAGATAAAAGTTATATGCCTTGATAGTTAGCGTCCGCGAACTTCATACTGGCCGTTTAGGGTTGCTCAATCGATTACCCTGTGTCGAATTTAAAGACAGTCAGTACAGAGGATTATGATCCTTAAGAACTTATATATATTTACAGTAAAAGTTTCTTCTTTTTATGCAATAAATCTTTCGACTAATACGTGCATTCTAAACAAGCTCAATAAATGCGGATAAGCTGTACGATTGATTGTTATTGCATTTATTGCGCCGGCGCCGGATAACAGCGTCGTTCGTCCAATTAGGTGTTGACTCTTGATTCCTTAGTTTGCTCGGTTATATAAGGATTTATTATGAACTTTTTATTAATTTCGCAAGAGTGATGGGGCTTTGACAATGATGAGATTGATATTTTCTCACTTTATCAAGTACATAAATGTATGTACATAAATTACTCGTAGCATATGAATTGTTTCTTCAATTACTTGTTATTGTTTATACATTACGTATACTTTTTTTATTTCGATATTTTCGGCTTTCGATCTGTATTTAATAGATATTTGATGAAAATTGTATACAAGTGTAGTCCTCATTTATTTATATGCGCATTAATTGTTTAGCAGCTATGACTATATTTCATGGTCACTGACTTCTAAACTTTCTTTCTATTTCAGGGGTAATAACCGTTTCGATCCACACCAAGTCATACGTATCGCGGAATTTACTTCCACATCAGTATAAGACCTGATTCAGTTG
>DWLO01002502.1:0-12434 GCA_018245335.1 Dalla quadristriga | reverse complement strand
CCCCTGGGAGCAGTGTGGTGGAGTCTACTCCGGCCCTCCTCAGTTGTGACGAGAGACCAGTCCGTGCCCCGTAGTGGAAGCGGTTTTATGGAAATCACTAGAGCGAGAACACGAGAACTAAATTTCAGACGATACCAAATTCCATGTTTTGCAGAATATCTTTCATAGTTTTAGCTACTGGTTGCTTGTAAAGAAAAAGTGAAGCAAATCAAATAAATAGAAAATTTTAGTGCCCTAGTTGCCCTAATAAAGTGTGTCTAATAAAGTGTGTCTAATAAAGTGTGTTTGATTGTAAGCCATATATTAGCAAAAAACTATTTTCGTGACGACGATTTGGCATAGTAATTTTAATTAATTGATTAGAATATGATTAGGATACTCGATTACTTATCGATATCACAGCTAACGCTTATTATTCTCATTTTTTCTTTAACTAAGAATGTATCTCAGTCTATCACTATGTTTACAAGATCATGTTCATTTCATTATTCATTGAATTACATTGTAACATATTAAACTTTTGTTACCATGTAACCTTATTGGTAACTATCTAAACATTATGGGGATATATTTTTTATATTACGTAATTTAATTAGTTGTAGTATTATAATTAACATAGGAGGAACTTATTCATTCCTTTAATTTTGTCACTTACTAAAAATAGTTACGAAACGCAGATTTTGTACAAAAAAGTAAATGAGCATCAATTAGAAAGGCCTGCCACGTGTGTCATGGGTCAAGGGAAACATAATACGCTACCCTGTGTAGAACCCTCATTTGTAAACAGACCAGTCAACTTGTATCTCTACCGGATTAATGCGACGGCTCTGTAAAACGGCCGGCCGATGCTGGCCAAAGAAGCCAATCAAAAGCCGAAGGTGCCAACGTGCACGCATTCACCTTGCAAAAATGTACGTGATGACGTATGTACCGTGTCCAACGAAGGAAGCGACGAATAACTATTAATGTTACACACTGCGATACATATAAATTAACCGAGGGACTAATAACGATCGCTCTGGGCGAACGGTATTGTTGTCGTTTTACGCGCAACTCACATTCCATTCACATAGTTTGTTGCATAAATAAGCATTTTAAATAAATAGAGCTTTAATGCAAATAAGTTTTACTGTCACGAGTTGATTTTTTAAATTCCTTATCCTAAGAAGGCACTAGCTAGATGAAACACCACCCCACCTTCACAGAAAATTCTCAGTGCCTCAGGCTACCTATAATGCACTTTTGCCTTTAATTAGAATAAGAGCTCAGACGTCGACGCTCACGACCTGCAATCTTTTTTATTTATGTGAACAAAGTAGCAAACGGACACGGCACGAATTAGTTTTCTGAAGCCACTGCCGCTCATGAATCGTGGACACCCTATCTTGCTAACAGTTGACCTGATAATAAAAGTTAATGTAAGTAATGTATGGTTTAAATTTGTTATTAATATTCCTCTCAAGATTATACAATCACTTACGAGCAATAAACATAATGGATGTTATGATTTAATTAATCTATCTTATTCGAATTAGAATGTTTCTCTTTTTACTTTCGCGGAACTGTCTTATACAGAGTGGCCACCGTCGACCAATTGTCGTCCGTATGTAAGAAGAGCTCTGAAAAGGTGCTCATCGTGAGTTGCTTGCGCCACTTCTTTTTTGTAAAAATAAACCATACAAAACAACAGTACTGTCTGTGACACAAATTATACAGATATTGGTGAGGGATAATACTAAAAATTATACAAGTCATCAGGCCTGTGACCAGTGATTGATATATCAATCACCATCATAAATCGAGCAGATTACTGCAAGAACTCTTTATTACAAACTAGGGAACAAATGTTTTAGTTTCAGTCAGTCCATCCACTGCACCGTACTTACATTGTTTCCAGTTTTTACTTCTATATAATTAGTAGGTATAATCTAAATAATACATTAATTTAGCAATTAGATAAGCTGTCCAGCTGGCCATTCAACCTGCTATAGGACCAGTCAAATCACTTAAATAAATAAATACATAAAAAAGCCTTTATTTCTACCACATTAGCAACTTAGTTTTTTTTAATTTATTTTCTGACCAACGGATGTTATAATCCCCACCTACATAATATCTAAAAAATTAAAACATGTAATTAAATGGATTTTAGTATAATTTTAAACAACATACCATATTCATATTTGCGGGCCAATGAATTTATAGAGTAGTGCTGTTTATCATAGTTCCTGTAGTTTGGGTCCTCAACTTGTTCCTCATTATTTAATCCAAGCAAAGTCCGTACCCGGTTTGAGCGAACATCAAGAATGGTATCTGTGTAGCCTATTTCCTGTAGATCAAATATAAAAAATGTAAATGACATAAGTGACACACAGAAATGTAGAAACAGTCAGTACTCACTGGATCAAAATTATAATATTTTTTTTAACTTTTATAATACAAAATAATAATATACAAAGTACAAAAACAGTAGGACAACCTTGAAATATTTCTAAGGTTAAAAAAAATACACACAGGAAACACGGAAATCATGAATGAAAGCTAGTGAACTTGTAAAGCCAGACTAGCATAAGATATGAGGGCCCGAACTTTTGAGGGCTCTGGCTGTTATTCTAACTATCATTATGTTCCCACACTTATTTTAGTTTCGTAGGCCACATCCACTTCTGAGCCATTATGTTATTTCACCATCTCCATCAAATTCCTATAACACTGCCTCATTTAAATTTGTAAAAGAAACAAATAGACCTTACCAGATGTTAATACTTTAAAAGCTATATTCATGCAATGAATAAATAGTTATTATGTTATAGTTATATAGTGTATAGTTAGTTGTTATAGTTCTTATGTACAGCTGTACAAATCGTAATAAAGACCACTTTAGTAATCAACTTCCACAAACATAAGTGCTGAAAATATTTACTTACCTGTAGGTATTGCTTTATTAGATGTCGCCCTTGTTTCCACTGTGCTCTCTCAGCAGGCTCTGGCTCTGAAAGGGGCTCCTCTGGAGGGGGGCGCATGTCGCCCTGTTGTAGTTCCACACCATACTTGAGCTTGTGGAACTTTGCTCTTTCTTGTTTTAAAGCATACTCTAACATTTTGATCCGCCTCACTAGGTCATTTTTTAGATTCTCTTGGCCCTTCCTCTCGCCTTGGAGGAAGGCGATCCGTGCCTACCAAACAGAAATCATGTTAAGAGTTAGTAGTATTCATGGACCTCTGTATTTTTAAGAAACTAAGTTTTTAACAACAACATAAAAATGAACTAGCCACATCTCCATTACAGGCTGCCAAAAATGTGTACCTGCTTAAGAGGCAAAGACCAGCCTGTATCTAAATGTACAAGGTGCGATACTATAATTATCTGCAAGAAGTCAAATTGATCGGTCTGTCACTCAATAAACAAACCTGATAAGCCAACAGTTTATATTTTAATACTACCTTTAGAATTTCTTTTTTTTTGTAAACTAAGCATATAAATACAATTCATATAAATTACATTCTAGCCATATTGCTTACAATAAAAGATATTGAATCAAAACAAAATTCAACACTTTATATCTTATGTACAAAGTATCTTGATTTTTTATAGTAGATTATTATTTTAACAGTACCAGCATAGTTTGTTTATTGAATTCTGGTATGTCGAACATACATATATCTACACGAAACACAATAAATTATATTGTCTATGGTTCTGACATAAGTTAAATAATAAAGGTAACAATACCAAATTACTTTAGTTGTTATTCAGTAATTTAAAAATAAATATTAAATTATTTCATACTTCCATTTACACATTACACCATAGTAATACTTAGTTGTTAATTCGGATTATTAACACTTAGCCAATATATCCATCAGCATATAATTAGATTTTCCATACAAACTTTTATGCTAAAATTTACCAAAAATTCCAATTTCAATAAAATTTAATAAAAAGAAATTTGAAAAAATTTTGTCTTTGTTGCTTTACAGGGCCTCTAACCCAAGCCCAATTTCATAAGAATCAGTAGATTTTGTGTGGGTGAGAAACAAAAACCCACTCACTCTACCATCCTCTTAATCATTAGTAGGATGGTGCCCAATTGTATATTGTTGGGTTATTTAAAAATTAAAAACTACATAAGAAGTGTCTATGAAGGTAGGTGGTTTATAAGATAAGTGTATACGATAAATGACACAAACATCCATGTTAGCAAAATTTGTAGGTACTATTTACTAGGTATAATATTTCCTTTTATACATTCAATCAATAATACTGACTATGAAACACTATTTGCAACAAACAAGTTTACCTTTTCACCTATTAGTTATTTTCATGATGGTACAAGGTCGCCACCAATTAAATTATATGAAAATAGGTTGAGTTTGTAATTTAACTTGATTGACTATCGAAATTCACTCAACTAAATTGGCCAAATACTCATACGGTCATACATAAAGAAATTTGAAAAAAACAATACTTGTAGTGCTAGTAATACCGATAAAAGTGCAATGCCCTGCCAGATTTGACACTTTTGAATAGGTGTTCCTAGAGGTAGTGTCAATATGTTTTACTATTCATCATTGGCGTTTTCATTATAGAACAGGAATATTATTAAAATCCTTTGTAATTTAGAAATCCCTTGAAACTGGTGAACTATTGCCGATATCAAAAATGTACATTGTATCTAAATATCGTCTGTATTGGAGACGATCAAAGCAAGTGTTGTCCTACATTTGTTACGATAGGAAATCGATACAAATATAAAAATAATCACCTCATACTCAGCTCTGTCTACTTCCCATTGTGATCTCTCGAGTTCGAATCTCGCCCATTCATGTTGGATGAAATGCAAAATGCCCGGTATCGAATAATGGACACTTTGACTCGTTTCTTCATTTTGTTTATTATTTACACTAACTCCGATTTGAGATCCCACTTGCCCTCCGTTATGATGAGACACGGAGCTATCATCCATGGCTGTGGGGATTTTCATGACATGGCCACCATTACCGTACCAGTTTTTTTTTCCTTTTCTTTTATCCCCTCCTCTGGGGAAGATGGCGTCGCACGTCTTGTGCATTTGCCAATGTCATGATTACCGTACTTGTCACAGACCAATCAAGAATTAAACGGATATCAAATGCTAGAATATCATTTTAATCTACAATCTAACTAGCGCTCACGTATACGACACCATTTAAACCACTTTTTAACAATTAAATCATGAATGAAAAAATATTACTGCATGACGGAATACAAAAGTCGAAACGACGGCCGTCCGCTGAATATAGTCTATAGCTTTTTACTTTTTTTATTAAAATGTATGTTGCCATATTAGTGAGAGTGAGAGCTCTACTCTAGGCATTATGGCTACTCCGTTTTTAAAAAAAAAAAAGTCTGGAATATACAGCCCGCCGGCAAACGTACAGGCAAGCAAAAAATATTTCTCCCTAAAAATATTCCAAAAGTTCCAACTCTACGAAAATGCTTTTTGTTGCTATGGTTACCAAAGTCGATGATGCCTATCATGTGAGTTGTTCCCACAGGTGGCATGAATTAAAAAATGATGGACCAATACACGATTCGCTCGAAGTTGTGACATCGACGGTTATTTTTAAGACTTCAAAAAAGGAGGAGGTTATCAATCCGACCATAAAATACAAAATCCTCCCTTATTTTTCTATGTATGTTACGCCATATCTTCGCCGCTTGTGAACGGATTTTTATGATTATTTTTAATAAATACCTCCAATTTCAATTAAAAATGTCACCCCTAAAGGTTCAAAAGGGGTGGAATAAAGATGAAAAACATGGTAAATTCACTTCCCGCGAGCCTATTCTAGTTATTATCTTCGCCGCTTGTATCGCCGCAGATTTTAATGAGGATTTTTATTATTCTTTTTTTAATCATATATACAGGGTATCCCGTAAGTAGAGGACCAACGGGTGTGGGTTATACAGTGGGTCATTATGTACGAGAAACACTACATTTTATTGTTCTAGGCCCAATCGTTTTAAAGATATTAATGTTTGAAACATTATGTCGTAGTTCTCATACTATGTATACAACAATTTAAAATTTAATTGAAAATAGTATTCATATTTTACTTTTTTTTATTTATGTGAGTCAAGAAATGACATAAGGATTTAAATATAATTTTTATGTTAGTGATAAATTGCACTCTAAATTTATCACCAACATAAAAATTAAGAAGTAAAAAATATGCGAATTTTAAATGACAATGTGAAACCCGATATTTGAATGAAACTGATGTAAACAAATTTTTTTTAAAACTTCTCCAGTTCAAACCACATCGATAAAGGTATAATTATGTGAGTTAATTAAATAAAAAGGATATTTTATTTGTAATTCAAAATCACTGAGCATTTTTGGACAGATAAAACAAAAGTAGATATTTGCTAGAATAAATGCTCTAAATGCCTCCCCCTAACTCTGACTGCAGAACTGATATCTTCTCATAATATTTATTTTTAAATTGTTTAGAGATCGTGCATTATTCTCTCTCCAGTCACAAGATTCAAATTGTTGTCTTAATTCTCTTTCATCAGAGATAGTACTCATAACTTCTTTATAATAACATTCATTCTTTGAACTTTTTCATGCCATAAGATAGAACGAAACTAATTGCAGTAATATAATACTTATTTTATCCTTCCTTCTGTCGGTTTAGTTATTTTTCTGAGGAAATAGATTTTTTTTTAAATTATCTTCAGGTAGAGAGCGCGGGAAGTTTTAGAATGGGGCGGTCGTGATTGTTTTGTTTGGCTTGCGTTTGATAGTTTTTAATTGTCGTAGTTCTGTTGGATTAGTGTATTGTTGTGGTTTTTCTTTTTAATATTGTGGATAGGTTTGTTCTTCTTTTGGGTTGCTTTCCGAGGGAGATGTGGATATGTTCGCAGTGTTGGAGGGAGGGGCTGCGGCAGTGCGCTGGTCTGATTGCGCTGCAATTGTTGAGGATTGTTAGAAGTAGGCCGGGCGGGGGAAGCACGACCACTCTTTTTTTGGAGTTTCCCACGCTTCTCCAAATTGAAATTCATTTCATTTCATTTCAATATTCTCAAAGTTGACACTGGCAAATGCGCAAAACGTGCGACGCCACATTAAAGAAAAAATAAAGGTCACAAGGTCGATGTCAAATAGCCAAAATTATCAGGCGTATTCGGCGTATGTTGTCTCGGGCTAAAAATCTATATTTGCTGCGGTAGTTCAGAAGTACACAAGCTTTTAATATTTATACCATCAAAAAATACCACTGAATAACGGTCCATATAAATTTTTCCAAAAAATTTAGGTATACGGCTACGACTTTGACGTCAAGACGAATTTAACGACATTTATGGCACTAATTTGATAAAATATCAATCAATAAATCATCAAGCCGTTACAAATCTGCGCAGCTTGATTAAATATTAGCTGAGATGCTATGGTTTTTTTCTTAACGGTGTGTGCCCTCCGTCCACACATAGCTATTGGCAAATCAATTACTCCACCTGCTCTTAGAAGTCCACATACTACTGTATTTTTGGATATTGGGAGGCTTATAATAAAATTTATGACTCATATGTTACTCATACTGGACTGTATTTTCGGATACTGAAGGCTAGTCAGCAGTGGACTCCCCAAGGTTGATGTGTGCAGTCCACTCATGACAGTTACTCAAAAACAATCGCAAATCAACTACCCCCAGGGGTCTATTGGCACAGGAGTGGGATATAAACATAAGTGGTTCTTTGAATATCTGAATTACATATGAAAGTAGTAGGTTCTATTTAAATAAAACAACATTATTATTCATTACCAGTATATTGATTGATCACGAAACCAATACTCAATTGTACCTTATAAAGTCAATACCTAACTTAGGAATGATATTATTGTTGTGAATGAAGTTAGAATAATTTCACACTTCGTGTCAACTGTCGTGATGTCATTTATGTATTAAAATTGAATTTGTAAATAGGCTACATAACAATGACCAGATTAATTTGACTTCTTAGAATCCTTGGATGGCGAACGTGACCTGGACCGCGACATCGACCTCCCCTTGGAGCGGGAACGAGAGCGGGAGCGGCTGCGGGACCGAGAGCCGGAGCGCGGGGAGCGGGAACGCGTGCGACGGCGGGACCTCGATCGGCTGCGAACACAATACCAATTGCATTAGTACAAAATTCAAAGGGCCAGTTGTATGAACGTTAGTCAGCAAACTGTCACACCCAATTTCAGTAAAAACAGATCAGATCATTATTTACCAAGATTTTGTATGACATTTACTGGCAAACGTTCATAAAATCCGCCATAAATGTCCATGATGCTACCTATCTCAGGTTAAACCAGTTTAGGTACAGGTTAAAACTTCACCATCTCCAAAGTCCTAGCTTACCTTTAGCTGGATGATTTGTCTGGTTACCTATTTTGTCAAGGCATGTAAAAAAATTTAAGTCTATCACCATTTAGGAAAGATTCTATGTGTTACATACAATTGTGATGTCAATGTGGTGATCGTCCTCACCACATTAAATAATTTTATCACAACAGTATTACTTAACATTTTCAAATGACTTTATTCCCAGAAAATATGGTGGAAGTAATTCTTATGAAAAATGAAGTGAGTTTAATCTACCTACTCTAACTAATTTATTTGGAATCTGCCAAGTCTTATATTATAATATTTTTTATATAAACTATCATTTAAATATTAACTTATTTATACAAATATAACTATGTATTCTTTAACTTTAACTTGTTCTATTCTATGAAATGAAAACAGTGCCATTCTGCACTGGTTGATTTGTTATGGTAGATATCACGTAAAAAAAAATTAAGTTAATATTGAGACATAGTGTATGAGACCAATTATTATTTGACTTGTTGAGTGCACCAGGTAATGAAAACATAGGATTATTAAATTAATAATTAAAATGCTACTATTTAATTTTAAAATGTTGAGAGGCATTGTTTATACAAATTAGCTGTAAACCCATAAAGACCACCAGACCATTCATGTTATATAAGCATATTCAACAAAAAAATAATAATACCTGTACTGGACAGGCAAAATAAGTATTGTAATAGGGCTTGGTGCCCATTTAACAGAAAAATAAAGATACTCTCAATTCAATTAGTATCAAATATTAATGTAATGTATTAGCTACTCAGCAACACTGAAATTATTGTCTATAATATCCAGTGGTCTATTATATTTTTATGATTTCAAACCATGCTACAGCAAAGTGAATATAATTTGTAATTAAGTAGAATGGTCTTCTCTCAACACAAATATGGGTAATAATGTGTAACTCACTGAGTGCACGCAGTGATTACAACAGACGAGTGACACGACGCGATGAACAAACACTATGCTCAATGTAGTTCTCGACAAGTGAAGAGTACACGTAGGCTGTAGCTACGTAGTTCGCAGAGCGAAGTTACAGTTGCGGCCAACTTAAGCGCAGTACACGCCGCGAAGTGAAAGCTACGTAGCGCAGACAATAAGAAGTGCAGACTCTGCAGAGTTCGTTCTCGGCGCACAGGCCAATGATAACCTATAACATAGTTATCATTGGTTTATGTGAATCAAAAACAATGGAATGGAATCTTTTCACCGCACCTCTTGATCAACCAACCGATGTCGAGAAAAACGAGGTTCTAGTTGTTTGACAAGATTCCATACCACGGTATCACATACACATCCAGACAAATTTGTCTGGAAATAGGTGTCACCTGCGCCTACGCCGACGAGTACAGTCCCTGGCGTAATGTCCACGATCTCCACAATCATAACAGCGGTCGTCATAGGGCCGCGGCGGAGGGCGAGAGCGAGGCGGCGGACCCCTTCCTCCGTATCCGCGGCTTCCATTGGACATCTCCACACGCGCACGCCTTCCACATATCGTACGCCCGTCTAATCCACGGATCTGCGTATAAAATTATTTTGTTAGATATGTTAATATTACTTAACCTCTTTTTGTATTTCCTGATGCATGAAAATAAAAAAATGAGCGAAAATTATACTTATAAACTTACAGCGTCTTCAGCATCTCGAGGGTCTTCAAATTCCACGAATGCGAAGCCGGGTGGATTTCTTGCTACCCAGACGTTTCTCAGTGGCCCGTAGTACGAAAATGCATCTTCCAACTCAGGTTTACTGGCATTATTTCCCAGATCGCCGACGTAGACTTTACAGTCTCCGTAACGCGACATAATCTGAAACCAAATTCGATTATGACCGGAACTATGGAGGCGTCGTTTTGGTGAAATGCGTAGCTAGATAGCGATTGGCTGTATCTTACGTATTCTGCTAAATGTTAACTCTGAAACATCAGCTTTAACTTAAACACAAACACCGTTTTCTTATTCTTTAAACATGGCCTTTAAATTACTTTACTACCCAAGATGATACGAAATTGACTTGTTCCAAGAGAACTTCCAGAAGCAAGGCAAAACAAAATGGCGTCAGCCGGCACATGAAAGTGGAATGAATGAATGAAGAAAAAACATGGCGGACGGCGGCTTTTGCGCGGCACGCGTACTTACAAAATAATATATAAGTAATTATAGTTGTACACACCCAGTGTTGCTAGATGGCATCATAGACAACCAGGAAACTTCTTTCAGGTCTGGTGTTTTTGATTCCCTATTCGAGTAAACTCATTTTAGATAATAGATATCAATATTAACATATTTATGGTATACTTCGTGCTTCAGTTATTATTCTATGTTCTGAGGTTCTATACTATGTTATAAACAGAATGTTGCATTACAGGATACCACGGCGTGCATCGTGGACTATTTCATATATTTATATAATAATACGTATAGTCTCCAAATGTATTATGTATAAAATGTCCGTAATTGTAAATGTAGAAAGTTTCGGATATCTCTCGGTCGCACATTCTAACATTTTCAATGTTTGTAAAATACAACCTACTTTTGAAAATAGTTATTAAGCTTTAAGTTATAGTTCTGAGAAAGCATCATTAAAGAATGCTGAAACGTAGAAACAAACTAAAGGCGAAGCGCTACCAGTCGCTACAGTTCGTCGCAACATCCATATAGTGGTACACCATTTTTGTTGCCGATTTCAACGACGTACTTAAAAAAAAATGGTCTGTTACTACTTTGTACTTTCCAGCGTCGATATGTACCTATAAGATATTATTTTGTGATGAGTTTAACAAACGCGCATGGACATCTGTGACTAACTTCGAACAAGACTGTATTTATTGCCTGGATTGAGTAATTTGTCTCCCAGCAGTGTATAACCCAAAGTATTTTGAAGATTTACCATTTTATATTATCATAGTATGTTACCAAAAAGCACTTAGTGTATTATTAAAAAGGCGAGATGAATAAAACTGCTTCATATAGGTAGTTAATAATAAACTGTTTAATAACACTTACTCTATTATAATGTTATAAAATGGCGACAGTTTACATACGGTTACCTAATGTATGCTTCCAGATTTGGTTCTTATTTACCTCTAATATTTTTACCACCATAAAATAAATTTTGTGGGCTAATTCTAAATTGAGATCATATTTGATTATCTACTGTGCAAAGAACCGCAAATTGCAAATATCTGTTTCCATATACATATCATGTTTGGATAAATAAACAGGATTGTTTAAACACAATATATACCACAAACACTAATTCTAATAATACCTAGGTATATATAAATATACTTAGGTATATATATTGTATATACAGGGTAATCGGCAATTCGACGTATTCTTTGAAAGGTGTTAAGGTAAAGTTAATTTGCAAATTTTTTTTGCTTATTCAACTATAGATTTTTCTTTTTTTTTTTTGGGATTTACCGACTATCATCGATAAAGGAAAATATTTTTTATAAATCACTGATTTATGTGTAATTATAATTTTACGTAAATAGTTAAATAGGTAAGATAATCCAAGTAAGTAATTTGTGTGCTTATTCACATTTTTTCCAGAAGTCCTTGACAGATAGCCCTTCAAGTTTCAAATATATTATGTAAAGCAGTTAGCTAGACTCAACACTTAAAACGAACTGTTATTTTTTGATAGAGGTTTTTATAAAGAAGTTATGAATCATATTTTTTATCGTTTACTCGAAGAGTCGGAAAAAGTTAAAAAAATTGTGAAACGTCAATAAGTCAATAATCATTAATTTTGACTTGATGTTGCAAATGAACTTCCTTGAACGTCCTTACAAGGTATACGTCGGACTTTCGGTCAATTGTATTGTAGTATACGTAAGATAATCGACGCAAATATAAAAATAACTCCACAAATCTCACCTAAACAATCCTATATATAAATATGATAGTTTTAAAGCAACAATCTAAAATAAATATATTGAACATTATCATTAATCCTTAAAGTTTGGGGTAAAGTGATGATGACAAGTATTTCTTATGTCTGTTGACCCTTAAAATTCT
>DWLO01002501.1:0-12436 GCA_018245335.1 Dalla quadristriga | reverse complement strand
TTACGGCCGAAAAAAGTTGCTCACACATTCACGCGCACTCTTGCCCACAATTCTATTTGCGGAAGCAATTTCGCGAAATGCCACAATTTATTTAAAAATTACGCCCTTGTTTGTGTGGGTAAATATTGACGTGTTTGGTTTATGATAATGGCAACACCGAACGGCAGGTAGACTCCACACCGGCTAGCGACAGTATTATTTACCAGTACACATATTATTTAATATTTGCCGACGCAATGTAAAGTTTACAATATAATATTTGTTAAGTATGCTCCTCTTTTAAAATGTATGTTTGCGCCATGTCTACTATGGTTTTAATCATAGGTAAATTTGGGGATCATAATTTATAAGCGTCTACGTTGCTTCTCCGCAGTGGACGTGGAATACGTGATGATAAGGCACTCAAAATAGTGACGGTGGCATTTCAGAAGGCCCTACATAACATAATAATATATTCGCATTGGTTTGTGCGTTAGTGTCTTTCGACCCAGTGGAGTTGAACCCTGCCTGTCAATAATCAACCGGGGCAGACATTTATGTGACTAATAAATGTTTGTTCGCGAGTTTTAGTGAATATTTGTGATTTATGGTGTCCATGCCAACCATGACGCAGGGAATATTATATGGGGGGCATGCACATTCAAGCGTCATTTATTATTTAAAAAAAGCAGAGATACGCACATCCACCTCTCGAAGCCAACTGAAGTATTTAGCATTTCCTTTATTTGACAAACAAGCAAACAGCCTGCCTTTGGTCGACCTTTATGGAATTATAATATAACATAATGTAATGCTATCGATCTATTTCAGCAATGCACATGAGCATCTCCAGGCATCCTCAGTTATTTTATTTTATTTATGAAGTTTACCAACGGTTGTTACAATTTAGACAATAATTCCTATCTTTGAGGTGAAACCGATAAATGCACTACTACTTAAAAGGAAACATCACAAACAAGAAAACGAAATAAACATTACACAAAAAACAGCATGGTATACACAGATAATAGTTAGTAATTTATGTGTAAGTGTAAGATTTTTTTTTTAAATATGTAAAAAGATAAAAAGAGAAATTTGTTTATGTCACTTTATTACCACGTTTCTAACTATAATGTAGGTAATTATCGATTATATCAGTTGTGAGAAGAGATCCCTTCTGGCAGTGGGCCGGTGATGGATTGTAGCCAATGGAACATGTATGCCATACTTATATGTAGAGATTGGGCTTGTTTTAACCTGCTTAAATAATAATATAGTGATATTAAGAAGCTATAGACAGCTTTAAGGCTCTGATGCCGGTTTTTAGGACCGGCAAAGCCACTGAAACTCCATAACGAAACAATGTAACCTAGCCGTATTTGTCCTGCACTGGCTATGAATGTGTTGCAGAGTCTATGACGGAGCTGGAATGTAGGTACAGAATGATACGAATTTTATTTATTATTTAGATACCAGGCTGTAATATGTATATAACCCTGGTCTGGGCAAAAATAAATTTTAAAATCAATAACACACGATTGCATTGCCAGCAAGTCGCATTTGTCTTAATCAATTTACAAGTAACGACTCGTTACAGTCGAAACAAGTTAGATACACGGCACTCGCTGCCACACTTAACTCCTCGATCGAACGTAAAGTCGAACAACAAACAATATCATCATAGTATTTGTACTGAAACAACAAATTTGAAGCTAGCTTTAAATGCAAGCCCAACACGCCGGCACACACTCGCCGTGTGTGCAGAGACAATATGTAGGAGACTCTACTACGATCTTAAGTAAGGCGACAAAATGAATCTCCGCTCGCGACTGATACGGCCCAATTCAAACACAGTCAGCGCCATTTTGTTTTGACAAGCGGCTATCTCGCCGGTCTTCGAGCGAACTAACCTCGTCCCAATTGTAAGACGGTAAGATCTAAAGTCAAATGAAGTCGGAACGTTGTAGAAACATCGGAAATTAAGGGAGGACCAGACACGATTCTGTTTGCCGTCTAACGTGGTCCCAGGACGAAGTTACAAATATTTGACGTGTCAATTTTGCGAATGTTGACCGAGCATTGCGGTTAATATTCCCGACCCGGCAACCTGCTGTACGCGGTCACCCTTTAATTATATGACTGGAACAGTCCAATTGTTAAATTATTAAGCCCGGAGATGGAAGCTGTTGGTAATTCGAAAGATATTCAATTAAAGTACGAACGAACCGTCTTACATAAATATTTTATATTACTACCGTTCCTCAAACTGGATCTACATCCAATTCGAGATAGCTTCTATCGGTTATTTATATCATTATTAAGAGTCAAACCGTTCACTTTTAGATACACTTGATATAACTGCAGTTGTGTGATACAGTAGAACGAGCACTAAACACCAACATTTTCGGTCGTAGTATCTGGCCACTGCAGGCTCCATGTCCAGCATAGTCAAAAGCATAGGCAGCATAGTTACTGCTTAGTAGAATTACTAACATGCTAACGCTAACTCTACATGATATTAATTTAAATTTAAAACAAGTGCTTACAAAAAAAATTGTTTAATTTATCATACTACTTACTAACTCTAGTCGTCGAGCTGATTGTAGAGCCGAAAAAATTTCACCAATGATGGACAGAAATTAATTGTAATCATTGCATACCTAGTGTCTAGTTACCAGTTGCATGTAGGTTTTTTCTATAACGTACAATCGGCTAAGAATTTTATAAATCGACCCCTAAGGATGTAAAATAGGGGATGAAAGTTTGTATGGAAAAACGACTGTTGCGCGGTCTAATTTTGAATAAAAGTCATGGTCCGACCAGGTGGACAGACGAAGAAGACGGCGCATTAGATTCACACGATGTCCTTTGTCCAGAATTTGGAGGAAGTATGGATGGATGGAACTGACTAATACAATAACCTGCAAAATCAGCATTATTCTGTTGACATTACATCGCAAAACAAAAGCGAAGCGACATAAAAAGCGTTGTAACAGCTTGTTAGGGCATATTGCTCGTTACCGCGCGCCTATTTATTTTCGAGTGGCAACATCGAAGAGTCCATAAACAAAAAAACACTTCGCGACTGTTTTCATTGACAACAATGCGCCGAACCACTTTGCCCTAGTGTTAAGAGTGAGGCTGAGAGTAGGCACTCACTTTTCGCGACAAGGTATCTGAGTAGGGGCACTCGGTTCAGTATTTTCATTGTGTGCTTTTAATTTTGAGTGCGCGAACTAGCTCGCTCTCCCGGGACGTGTGTTTGCGAGGGTAATATTTGCTTCCGCTGTATAATTCAACCGGCCGCCATATTTGCCAAAGAGCAATCATTTTAATATCGTCAGCCATCACATTAGGGCCGAGTGGGATACTTACTTTGTTGGATGGATTAATTTTTCAGTTTTAATTAGATAGCTGCCCCTGCGTTTCGGAACTTTCCGCTGCCAACTGTGGGCAAATATGGGAGAAGAATCCATTTTTGAATTGAGTTCAATGTTTGTATTACAACGGTTAGCGAAAAAACGAACGCTGCTTTTTAGGACTTGATTTAAAGTTAAAGACCTCTGATTATAATGTACTTCAGTAGGTATGTAGTTACGAAGTCCCTACGGTTAAAGGAACAACGGATTGTGGCATACCTATCTACCAAATAGAAATAAAAGATAGGTTGGTACTTAATATATTGCATTCAGTCCCTCCTAATTCATTTATAATCAGTTAAGTATAATGTCAGTCATTCAGTAAACTTTTTTTGAATATGACAACAATAGCAAACGAGCATGCAGTCCCACCAACCACTGCCGCCCATAGGCAATGACATCGACATAGACAAACCTCGAATATAATTGTTCGAGGGACTGTTAGTTCGTTAGTCTTGTAGGTGTTAATAGGCGTTAGTAACAGGTGAGGGAGTTACGACTGTTAGTGTAAGTTGATCTAGTTAGTAAATATTAGTAGTCCCAGTTAGTAATCGTTAGTATTTATCCCATTTGAAGCTAGTGATAAATGCGTTGCTATCCCTAAGGGCTGAAGTGGTGAGGTGTTGTATAAGTGTAACCAGCACCCTTTCCGACCGGAACACAAAGTTCATAAGATCGACTAGTTTTAATAGTGATATCACAGAGTAAAAATGTACGGTTTATAGGCTGTGGTAATATTTTGACTAGTACAGAGAAAAATAATTAAGAATCCATCCGATATATCTAGCGCCATCTGTAAATAGTAGTCCAACACTAATTGCATTACTATCGACCTCTGTTGGCGCGGAAGGTACATTACAAACATGACTATATAGCTTTCTACATTACAAAAGATGGCGCTTTTGAGTAGGTTACACTTATCTTAAAATTGGACGTTTCCTGAAGATTTTCATTTAATTTATTTGATGCTACTAGTAACTGTACTGTAATCCTTAAAATTACAAAGAATTATCAATATTCGTGCCCATGGAAGCAATAAGTATGCCATGGGAAAATTAACGTTAAATCTGTTTTAAATTGTTTTGGAATTCTTAACTATGCCGAAATTCGATACAACTAAAAAAGCACAGAAGTGAATCAGGTGGAACGCCATAAGAACATAATAAGCGCCAGACGCCTGAGCAGTTATAATCTTTTAATTAAAAATAGGATCATTGACGTATATTATTTTACCTGATTTAGGTTAGGTTAGCAATTAATGCCATCACTGTATTCAAGACACATTTTTAAGCTCCGCCTAAATTTAAAAAAGGAAGTGAAATGAAATGAAATTATTTATTTTGTCATAAGGTACAGGCGGCACACTCGACGAAAGGTGAAAGAAAAAAGGTTTTTGTAAAAGATATTTTTAAAACATTTATTCAGTAATTAACTATAAATTGTACCCATAACAGCTTGCCTATGAAGCAAGAATGTCCAATGTTAAAAATAAATTATATATATTTTAAGTCTTACTTAAATTGTTATTTGAGAAAGTTAGAGGCAATATCGCCTTATTTAAATTAATACGTTAATGACAGTAGGCAATCTAAATAATTAAAACTTAAATAGTAAAGATTGTTAGACCTAGCGAATATTAAAACTTTAATTTGTAGAAATTAAAACTCTTAATACGACGAAAATTCCCGCGCCGTATACCGTCTACACATAATTTTGCGAAACACAATTATTTCATAAATCAATATAAATTAAATGGTTTAACTTATGAATGATTACGATCATTGAGCGCTGATGTGGACTCATTCAAAACAAGTTTCAATACAGAAATAAAGATTCATACATTCCATAATTTTAAAATGGCATAAAATGGCAAAATATAATCTCTTGTTAAATGTTGTATACTTACCTAATTTGAGATTGTCAAACAACAAGTTTTTTTGTTACTTAAAAACTAAAACTTGTGCTTTATTGCACTTCTTAAAAATAAAATTATTTAAGTAAAATAAATAGGGCCTGGATTAATATTTAATATTATTATTTAATATTTAGCAGGTGGTAAAACATGTATGCGGTTCACCCAGGGCGGTAGCATTTCTGCCGTGAAGTTATTGTTTTAATGTACCTAAAGTAGATACCTTCGTTTGTAATTTTTTTTGACTCTTCATTTCACTTATTTATCCAGGCCCTAAAATTAGTTTTTGTTAACTTTTTCTATTCAAGAACTAAATCAAATTCTTCAATATCTTCACACATTGAGTTGAAGCCTGCTGCCCAAGCTTCTGCTTCACGTTCCTGTAAATATTTTGAGTGTTGTTTATTTATTATTGCAATCTTCTTATAAAATAACAACCCACTTAAAATTCGCATTATCTATCCCACAGAAACCATGCATTTTCTGGGATATCATTATTTTATTTCTATCCGTCGCTCGGTTTCAACATGAAAGAAGGACAACAACAACAAACGCTTACACACTCCACACACCCACCCGCACTAGGATTCCCTGTATGCGAGTGGTGGACACACATAGAAAACACGACACAATTTAACGCCCAAGACCCAAGTACAAACATTTATGTGGCCAACCAAAAAATACATTTCCACATTTACAATATTAGTTGGGATTACAATAATAATTATGTACTTTACACTTACTATCTACCATGTAAGAATTTTAGAGACTTGATGTCATTGTGATAAGTAGCAAAGAACCATGCAGCATGTAGGACTGATTTCCCATTGATCATCAGACCATGTCCAGTCAACCCTCAAATGGAGACCACAACTCAGAAAAAGGAGTACATTTCTCCCCCCAACCAGGTGGACTGACAACCTGAAGACAGCAGCAAACCACTGGATTCTCCGGGCGGGTCGGAGTGGCGTCGATTAGGGGAGGCCTATCCAGCAGTGGGCCACTAAGGGCTGAGAGATGGATGCAGCAGTAACAAGCGGCCGCTGTCACCCATTGAACCCTGCACCCAACCAGTCCTAACTCCTACAGTTTCATTACTACCAAATACTAACCACCTGATATTTCTATTAGCACCAAATACTAACAGGACTAACTTATTAACTAACAGCCACTAATCAAGATTTGTCACAGATGTCTATGGGCGGCTGTGGATTGTGGGTCATATAAAAGGACCTACCTCTTTCTTGGAAAGTTTTGGCTTAGCTTTCTTTTTCCTTATTGTCTTTCTAGGTTCCATTGCTGGCACCTTAAATGTTAAATCGTGCAAGTCATCCTCGTCACTGGAGTTGCTCTGCTCAGCCACACCCCTAGCCGGCACATCACTATCCGAGATGGAGTTCTGCCGGAATGTTACTGCTTTCTTGGCCTTTCCGTAGCTTTTTCGATGCGCCTGTAAATTACAATGTAGTCACCACTAAAATATCATTGCTGCTATAGTATGTATTATAAATGCGAAACTGAGTTAGTTGGTTTGTTATTCTTTCACAAAGCAACAGAGCAACAAACCCAGAATCTGTACAATCAGACCCATTTCTAGTTACGGGTCGAAATATTGCTGCTAGAGCTTGTCTATTGGTGTCCAGTACTGGACTTCTTAATGTCTAATGGGCTTCAAATATGTTTGCTACTAATAGATCACAAAGAAAAACTTGATACAATGCAAAGATAACATTAATATATTCTACGAGGATTATTTTACCTTCAAGTGATGGACCACTTCTATATCTTCAAACAAGTGGACAGACTGATCATCATCAGAGTCTTCATTAGTATGAGCTGCAGTGATATTGGTAGTCTCTGTGATTTGAGTAGGCTCCTTGTCTGGGAAGGCAGGGGGTTCCATTGCAGATTTCATCTCATCAAATAGTATATTTGCTGCTTCAGAGCCATGATTGGGTTGAGATTTTTTGACAACAGGCAATACTGCTCGAAAAGGTCCTTTTTGATCATTGATCTCCTGAAGAACTTCTCTTGATCGAGGCTTTAAGGCTCGCAACTTTCGCTTATCTATTTTCTTAATAGGAGACACATTTTCTTGGTCTTGATTTTCTTCATCAAAACCAAAATATGTGAGATCCTTGTCCTTCTTATTCCTACTGGAGTTTATGGCACTTTCTTTACTATTCTCCTTATCAGTTTCCTTAGAACTTTCTGCAGAACATCCATTTTCATGAGAAATTTCACCACTTACATCCTGATTTGGTGGTGTGACATCATTACCAGAAGCAACATTAGAATGTATATTCTTTTTAGGTGTAACCTGTTTCTGCTGAACAGGTACTTCTTTAAAAACACTCACATCTTCAAATAGAAAATTAGACTTAATTGGCGTCAATTTATCTTTCTTCTTTTTAGCATTCCGCTCTACAACTTCTTTTATGAAGGTTATGATGCTTGTTTGTTTGAACTTGGATGCATTGTCATCATATATCTGTGGGAGATCATTTGTGTCATTTGTCACTGGTCCCATGTTAGTATAAACATGTTTCTTTTTGCTCTCATTAAAGTTCATGAACGAGCTTTCAAATGCTGGTGTCATGTTTGGTTTGACATAGGTGTTTACTTGCCATTTTATTGGTAGACTACCAAATTCTACCCTCCAAGGGCTAGCTGCAGGGTGCCGTACAGATACATTCATACTACTACTGGCCACTGGTTGGTCATCGAAGAAACTGAAGTCATCTCTGAGATTTAAAGGATCACCATTAAGGGCAGGTCCTACAGAGGCTGAGTTGTGAATAGTGATATTTTGAGGAGCTGGAGTGGTCGGCTGAATAGGAGAATTAGCTGGTGAATAATTAATATCCTCCACACCACAATCAGTCTCAAAATCTAATGCTATATCTTCTACTCGAACAGAATTATAGTTTTCAGCATAGGCAAGGCTTTTATCAGGATTACAAGCCACCGGCTTGGGATCAATAGGGGCAGGAGTTGACACACAAACCTTGTTATTCACAACAGGTTGAGTGACTGAGGTTGTAATCTGATTTGATGCTTGAGAAACTGGTATTTTAGCATTACCTGATTGCATAACAGGCCTGGTGGACTTTGAAGAAACAGTATTTTTTAAAGCGGTAAGAGCTTTAGCCAAATTCTTATCATAGGTGCTTTTGAACATAACTGTTTTAGGCTTTGGTTCTCTCTTCTTTGCTGGCCTTTTCCTTTTCTTCTTCTGAGGTGGTGGTTCTTCATTTGGATCATATGTAAACTCATAGACATCAATATTACTGGCATCCCGTTTCAAAGAATTCTTTTTGTTTTCGAGAATTCTAAAAGAAGTGTTTTTATTCACATGCTTTTTGGTGGCAGTGGACTTTGCATTGGACGATACATTAGGTCGCGTGATTTTTAAATTTTTGGTTCTGTTGTGAGGTAGATGGTCATCCTTGGCATTATTGTTAGTATCTGCAGTAATATTTTTAAAGGCATCTGTTTTTTTCTGTACAGTTTTGTTTATATTTACTAAAGTGGCTACTGCAGCTGCAGAAGTTATCCCCAGGTTTATATTTGATTTTGTATTTAAATCTTTTCTATTTATTCTTTTTGTGGGCTTACTATGTACTTTAGGTGTACTCGCATAAGTTGGTTGAACTGGCACAAATTTGCTTGGACTTATTGAATGGTCGTCAAATTTTGAAGGCAATCGACATATTCTTTTAGGCCTTCTAGCAATCAAACTACTATCCAAAGTTTTAGTTTTTAAAGGAGATAGTATTACAATGGGAATGTTTTTTGTAGGTGTTGATTTAGAATTTTCTTTTTCAGCAGTGGCGTTCTTACTGTTTGATAGATTTTGTAACACATTATTCTCTACGTATCTTGTTGGAAGACGTCTGTCGCGGCGAGGCCGATGTTTACTCAGTAAATTATCGTCTTCAATCGCCAACATTTTTGCTGGTTTCGATTGTAAAAAAGTCGCGTTGTCATCAGAAGCAGAATTGGTTTTATCCGCCAACGCTTTTCTGGGTACTTTTGTAATTTTACTTGTGGGTTTAATCTTGCTTTTAGTGTTAGCGCCAATGTTTTCTTTCGTAGCTTTCGCGATCTTACCCCCTCTTGTTTTGGGCGGCATGACGCACACTGGCGGTATCAAAACACCACTTACCAATACCACGATACTAATGAATACCACTCTTTATACATTTTCACAAATACATTGTTACTTAAACACGATCTTTTCTCGAAAATAAATATCCGATGATTCCGAGATTCTTAACCTTCGTTTTGTTTCGCTCGCTTTTTTGATTTTGATTGAACTTTATGTTGTGTCACTGTCAAATGTCAAGATAATACTAACGTCAATGTCTGCAAAAAAGTTTGCGATTGGTTAATGCATAGAGTCAATATCACAGAAAACTATTTGGTCCATAGATACTATATCTATAGTTTGAAAAATTTGCGTGGCTCGCAGCAGCGAAGTGCGCTACGACTGTGAATCAAGTTATGAAATGGATTTCACAAATTATTGGCCATGACATATATTATGTTCCCTGCAAATCTTTAAATCTAAACAAATGTACTATTAGTTTCTAAATGTATTCCTTACTAGCAACACTAAATTCAAATATGTCGTTCGTTATTGTTTATTCTGTGGGAACTATGAGCGAACTTTCGTGCCGACATCCGACAACCGTTGAAAAATAATTTTGAAAGTGTTTCATGGAGCCAATATTATTTTCCTCTTTGTATGGAGCTATTGCAATATTCTTGGTGTTTGCTTAAATTTATTAAACTTGCATAATTTCGAGTGAAAAAGACATAATTTTGAAGCAACATTATATTTGGTTTAAGGTCAAAAGTAACATTTAAAATCTTCTAACTGATAGAAAGTGAATACTATTTTGTTGTACAGGTCGAAAAGAAACAATAAAAACTGTTTTCGAACAAAAAAATTGGTTGACAGTTTCCCGTTCCCGGTAACTAGTAACAGGCAATGAATTATTGTGTATGAAAAAATCCGTTAGGTAATAAGGAGAAGTATTTTTCCTTCCAAAATGGGTGACGGGGAGGCCAAACCGGTAGATACAGTGCAGGTAGCGCTCCGCATCAGGCCGTTGATGCAACAGGAAACTGACAGGGGATGTGACGAGTGTATTGAGGTGGTGAATGGGGAGCCTCAAGTGTCTATAAAGGACCTTGCGTTTACCTACAATCATGTATTTCCACAGCATATTACCCAACAGGAGTTCTATGATACAGCTGTTAAAGGCCTCATTGGGAAACTGTTTCAAGGTAAGGGATAGAATTATCTGTTGCCAGGAACTTTCCTGTGGACTGACACTATTATCTTTTTTTATGTAATCAGAATAGCAAACGTGCACGCAGTTAGGGTCACCATCCGGGACATTTGTGATAAACCTCATACAGGACTACCAAGGGACTGTTAGTGTATGTTCGTTAGTCCCTCCTTTCATATGTCCATCAGCCTTTAGAGGTCCACTGCTCACTGCTGGACATAGGTCTCGCGTAAAGGTGGTAGTAAAATAATGATGCTGATGATACTTAATAATCATAGAAAAGATCTACATTTATAAACTTAGAATGAACCTTACACAAAAAAAGTACAGTTAAACAAACATACAACAAACAGCATAAATAAATGCATATAAATCCACACTCAAACACTATTTTACTTCCTTATGAATATAAAACAATAAACCCTTTGTATCATTTCCTTCCTGCAAATATCATCTCCGAGGCGCCACTAAAAATCAGAGCTGTTGCTTTACGCTGCAGCATTATGCTGAGTGGATGCCTCTTTGGGACAAGGGATGCACATGCTGCATACATATAGTTACCCAAGAAAATTAATTTAAATTATGTTATAATTAGCATTAGCTGTATACTGTATGCTGTATGTATGTATCTTTATTCCCTATAAAATATATTCTATTCTATTTTAATCTATCTGTCCTGTGCCCTCTGAATCCAGCAGGCTGCATTTGATGTGATAATTTGTATACAATAAAATTTTGATCCTCTGTTTATTACAATTATTTTTTTCAGGCTATAATGTCACAATACTGGCTTATGGACAAACAGGCTCGGGGAAAACCTATACCATGGGAACAAATTACTCAGGATCTGATGGGGACTCGACAAATTTGGGTAAGATTTTTTACACATAATTTAAAACAATTATATCTTTTACTATATAGGTATATCATTTATTATATTATAAAATTTAGATGCACATAATAGTTTTAATGTATTATACGCAAAGATTAAATTGATGTTTTACAAAATAATTAATTTTATGCTTTTATTCCAATTGGCCTGGATTCAATTATACTTGTCTATGTAAGTACTTTTCATTTAAGGTTTTGATTTTAATAGGTATATAAGATAATAATTAAATGCCTATACACTCACTGGCAAGCATATTTAGTAGGTATGGTTTCTTGTCACAGTAAATAATAATGAACTCACTCATAATACCTATATTTTTTATTAACATATATTCTATTCACTTCTTTTGAGAATAAAATATCTTTAACCACCACATATACAAAAGTAAAGATATAAAGGGGGACTTATCGCTAAAAGCATTATCTGCCAGTCAACCTTAGTGCAGTAAGAGAAACAATGAAAGGCATATAGAAACTTTTTTTATGTAAACAATTTTAATTATTTAGATTTTGGACATGTGTACAGAAATGAATGAAACTGAAATTTTTTTAAATTATCCTACTATCCTCTGATTCCTTTCCGTATCATTTCATTATAAGTAAATGAGTAGAGAGTAATATAATGTAATGTATATATGTAATAAATAATAATATAGATAATAAATAAATCTATAATGACTTCCTAAAGTAAATTAATTATATTTTTTGCAGGAGTTATACCTCAAGCTGTTGCAGATATATTTGACTTTATAGAAGCACATGAAGACAATTTTGTCTTCAAAATGACCGTCTCGTTTATGGAACTGTATCAAGAGCAGTGTTACGATCTGCTTTCCGGAAAGGAGAGGGGACACAGCATCATTGAGATCCGAGAAGACGTGAATAAGGGGGTTATATTACCAGGTAATATATTTTTAACTAGTTTGTATTTGTAG
>DWLO01002500.1:0-12439 GCA_018245335.1 Dalla quadristriga | reverse complement strand
CATAGGCGGAAGCGGATGGGTGGAGCTGCATGCTCGTTTGCTATCTAAAAACCAAAAAAAAAAAAAAAAAAAATATTCCTAAAACAGTGAACATAATGTCTTATTGTATATATAATGTGTTATGGGATATTCTTAGCATTTTTAAATCTAGCTTTGAAAAATAATAGCTAACAACCACAACAACAATAAGAAATGTATTTAGTACATAATCACGCAACATTATTTTTAGCTTATTTACGGGAAGTTTGAAAATATTTACTCGTATTTCATGTAGACATTCTGATTTTGACATGTTTGAATAGGTCGATTTTATGTCGTAGGATAACGAGGGTTAAACTAATTCCCTGGTATCCTTCATTCACTGTGACTTCTGCTGTCAGGAAATTGTTACGATTGTTATTTGCTTATTTCTTTTTATACTTAATTAATTAATCTTTTTCCTTTCTTTCGGTTACAATGAAATATTTTATCAGATCTCAATCACGCAAATGCAGGTGCAGAAGCTAAATAACATTCCTTCTACTTGTAGATAGCGTCAAACATCAAACCGTTTACAATTCTGTGACAAAATCGGGACCCAAGGTACATTCTTGGTTAGCTATGAACACTATGCGTACAGCCGTCGTTACGATACTTAAGATAGCTTTTATGGTCTACTAGGCTACGAAGAAACGTGCTAGCTTAAACAGCATATTTGTTATGTATTCAAATTGGATATTCCACCGTATCTAAACAGTTGACTAAAAGCAAAAGAGAATTAGCTTGTCGGAAGTATTGCTCATTTTACAAAATATCTTGGTATTGGTTTGTGTTTTGAGGTTAAGGGCTATTTACTGAAGAAATCACATTTACATATGGAAATTCTTGGGGTATGCAATCACATATCTTTGTGGTGAGATCAAACTGAGGACTACTGAGATTTAAATGTAAAGTAACTGTCGAAGGTATTAAGATCGTACTGAGAAAATGCAGAGGCGTGTCAGTACTTAAAGCTAACTAGATTTTAAATTGAGATGTTGATGACCATGAATGTAAATATTGTAGGCGCTTGTTAACTGCATTTATGTGCATTTTGTTGATTCTTTTCACTAATTGAATGCATGTGAGATTGTATTCTTGTAAAGTTTTTAATCATCACAAATGATCCGAAGATTCTTTTACCGATTTGTCCGCGAAGTCGCGGCAATTTACTTGTCCAAGACAACAGCTTAATTAAGCGAAGCTGTGGCTCTTAAATCACTGGATGTCACAGCGGATTACGGAAAGCGTATTGTTCAAATCAAACGCAGTGTGGAATGCTGCGGCCGGACCCAATGGCCTTCGAAAGTGGGACGGAGGGCCTAATTTATCTGATGTGACAGCTCTGAGAATTTAGACAAACTGAGGACCACGTAAGTTGGACTATACCGCAGCTGTTTTGTATAAGGTGCACGAACGGGGGATGACAAATTGGATAATTAGTTTAGAATCACGACGTTGTGTGCATTGTCGGTTCACTTTCGACGCTCTTACTGCATTACCCTAAAGGTCAGATTCGACTGTTAGTACACAACCAGCAATGGCCATTCTTTGTGAATTCAACGGTAGTTATTCACTGTTGTTGTACCTACTTGTTCGGGAAGAAATTAAATAAATTCTAACTCCTGATTGCGTAGTTCATTATGGAAAGTACGGCGCTCACGACTTCACTTCTGATTGAATGTTATGGGGTTTAGATAAATGGGTCATTAGTTTTAACTGGACTTACCACCGCACGCTAAACGTATTTCTTATGTATTTCATCTGCGCGTTTCGTTGTATTTTCTGTATGTTTTTGGGCCTTTATTCTAACTGTTTTATGTAAATTTATTTACAATAACAATGAAGTATCAAATCTAAGGCATGTTTTTAATGAACTCTACTGAAATAAACACGAAGCGAAGTTAAATGTTTTAAAAATATATTCTCAGTATGTGTCCTCACACTTACATTAAGCAATTAAACTCCACGGTAGGTTGCTTACGTTTGAAATTGGATCTGGGATTCTTAGGAGCAAATATAGTAATTTTATTCCATCTGATGGAAATTACCAATTCAGAATTAACTTAAGGTGAATAATGTATGGCTTTTGAATTTTATCACTGCACGACTTCTGACTTCTCCGGCCCTTGGGAACTAACAACATGCGACCAGCTTGAATATATTGTGTAACTGTAACTCTTAGGTCCAGATTGGCCCTGTAATAAGGGCGATAGAATCGAGGAAATCACAATGGGGAATAAATAGGTACACGGATCTGATGATAGGGTCAGCAGTAAGGTGCGGTTCATAGTACACTATTCTCCTATTACTAAATCATTTCTTTTTACCGTACTTACCTGAATTTCACTGCAAAGGTTCTATAAAATAATTATTTAAGTAGCTGTTCCCCCGGAATTGACCATATAGATTTTGGGATCTATTAAGTCTTTCAACAACTCTTCATATTGACTGGAACTAAAGCTATCAGCAAAGAATATCTTATGATTATCTAAGCCATCAGAAAAATTTTCGCCAAATTTTATGAGCCTCCGTCTGAGGTTTTCTCCGTCGACTATGACATGGGGTTCTCCAAAAAGGTGCAAAAAGAGCTCGCCCTCAAGGCCAGCGGCGCATTGGCGTTCCTCTGGTGTTGCTAGTGTCCATAGGCGACGGTGACCACTTACCATCAGGCAGACGCCTTTTCATTAATTTATTAAAAAAAACATCGGTCCAGCTGCTTAGCCCTGAAAAGATAACAAACAAACAGACATGCACACTTTCGCAATTATACCTGATATTCTTACGAATACTTACGAATTATCTATGTCACAAATCTCTGTTTTCACCCAGCAAAATGCATTGAGTGGTTAACGTACTCGTACGTGCGCCAACTCTCGTGACTGAGCGCACCACAGCCTGCAGCTGACGCAAGATCGAGCCGAGACAATGGTCAGCTACCGAAGCTGAATTATTTTCGACTTATAGGGCATTGACAGAAATATTCACGTGGGCCGCGTGGCTTGTCTATCGAAACGCCTATTTCGTACGGCAGGCGATATTTTGGGTTTTCAGATTCTTGCCACCTGATTACGGAAAAAGACATGACGCAGGTAGGTTGTGTTTAAATTAAATAAACCAGTCTAGTATCTCCTCAATATCACGGAGACGAGTGCAAACTCGTAGAGCTAATGTCACTCAAACCTTGTATTGCAGTGGAGTGAGCAAGTGAGTGACAAATTGACATTCGCAGCGTGACCACGAGCTACGTAATAATTATAATTGAGACCGTACCTTCTGGTGCACAGTCACGTGCACATGCACGGTCATGTATAGCCACTAGCGGTTGCCCATCAAACGACCGCGCCCGGGTTTTCTCACCTTTGTTGATTGATCAAAACTGCCATTAGTCGCGCGAATTGAGAGCTTTTATTATTCAGTAATACCAAACTGGAATAATATAAACATCGTCAAATATTATTCATTTACTTAATGAATGATTGTCATTATGTATTCAAATCGTCTTACATGCAAGTAGATGTGTGTAACCTGGTATGTTAAATATATATCATACCGCAGAAAGGCAATTGACTCGCCATAGTAATCATATGACAAACTTTCTCAATGATTTCTAGATACATTAACACGTCCATATAATTTCCGAGATGATTATGAGTAAAGTAATTTAAGACGCGATTTGAGAACCACTTGCTGGTCTCTGATGATGGATAATCATCCTTTATCTTTTTGTGATAGAGGTTTTTAGATTTACATGAAAGTCCAAGGCATTCTAGTGATGGTTCAAGTTTTTGACAGCCTTCATAAACATATGTTCATTAAGTCAGCTCGACGTGTAAGTATATCTCTACAACCATTGATCGTAATTCGATGAAGTTTCCACTAATCGACATTGAAGAACCCTTCAAAGCTATCCAAGGTTACGTCTATCGTCTCAGATGCCTTCCGATAAAAACTGCAACAATGACGCAAAAACTGCTTCACTCGAACCTTATACAGGTTCTACCACGCATTATTATCCATTGTTACAACATGACATGTTTAAACGCAGAGACAGGTGCTTAAAAGACAGGCGACGTGCCAAGTCGCGTAGACCTTGGGAATGACATTTAAGCCGCATACCGATATCAGCTTGATATGAAAAGGAATTCTGAGAACTGGTAACATTGGAGTTCTGTGTAACAGTCCAGGGAATATTGTGTTAGCTAAATTTTTCCTGTTTCAATGCACGAAGTTCGTTTGCTGTGTTGCCAAATATTTGTATTCGACGTATGTCACAGAATCATTGCTAGATGATATACTTGGCAAATTTCTGATGCTAGAAACATTGAGGTGATGGTAACTTCTCGGACGAGTCGTTTAACTTTTAGCGCGGTTTCAAACAAGCCTCAAATGTGTAGAAAGTAACGTTTTTGGTCTGATCAGTGTGGAAAACGGAGTGCGAAGAGCTCACCAAAAAAATACGACGACCTTGCATCACGCATTGGCTATTAATCTTGCGATTGGTTCTTGTACCAGTCAACTAAGTAGGTCTTAAATCTCTAAAAGTCTTCCGCCTGTAATGGATGCAAGCCACGGAAACACTTGTGAATTTTTTTGCCACTAGCCGTTACTCACCTAACATCTAACGCCTTTCTAGTTGCCGTTTTTAAGGGTCAACCGGTTGATATTGACATACGGACGAGCGCTTCCATCTATTATATTTATTGCACTATCACTTGTCAGTTGATATTTCAGGCTCCGATCGATGGAAGGCGGAATGTGTGATAGTTGTCGGCCTCAACACTGAACGAGGCCAAGTGACGCAATATATCACGCGTCTGTAGCTGTAGGTGCTGAAAGGTTTTGCGCTGAAAGCTTTTTGTTTAAGGAAGTGGTAAACAATAGCAAACGAAAATAGTAGGCTGTTTTATAACTTCGAATGTGGTGTAGAATACGAATTTATCGAAGTTGGTCGCAATAAGTAACCGCTTCTTCAAAAGCTCATCTAGATTTGTAATAATCCAAATGGTCTTAAATACAATTTTATCGATGTTGGTCGCAATGCATAACAGATTCTTCAAATGATCATCTAGCTTTGTAGATATCCATATGATATTAAATAAAATTTGATCAAAGTTGGTCGCAATGCATAACTGCTTCTTCAATTGATCATCCAGCATTGTAAAAAATTATATGGTATTAAATACAATTTGATCGAAGGTCGTAGCAATACGTAACTGCGTCCTAAAAAGCTCATCCAGCTTTATAAAAGTCTATATGGGATTAAATACAATTTGATGCAAGTTGGTTGCAACACGTAACTGCATCTTAAAAGACTCATCCAGCTTTATAATAAATCATATAGTATTAAATACAATTTCATAGAAGTTGGTTTTGCGACCAACGTTACGTTACTGCTTCTTCAAAAGCTCGTCCAGATTTGTAAGAATACAAGCAAGGCTTTAGCAAACCTAAAACGTAGATTAAGTAGTAACTCATTGAATCTCGAATCCCACTGTCTCGTGATACAATACGTGATATACATTCGAATCCGCCATACACGATTAATTCGCTTGCGTGACCAAATTGCCCTTGGTTAGACAACCTAGTGCTATATCGTAGTTTTGACAAATGATAGTTATTGTTTGTTACAAATGTAACGCATAATTATTTTTAATGCTTCGAGACACGTTCTAACGCCCGGTTGTCAAAACTGACTGTTTTAAATAGAGATTTTTATTAGTCACTTACAATCTTACTTTTACACTTACATTTCTCAGTTAGTCGGTTGTTAATCGCATTTGTCAATTTTTGACATCGATTATTAATAATGCCTAATAACGGAATTACTGCTGGTTAAACTGATTGGTGCCCGCGACATCAAGAGACCGTTGCATAGGACATAACTAATGATCGAAAGTTAGAGATATGTCACGCATCTTAACTCCTCGAAAACCTGTTCTGTCTTACCATAATCTGCCCAATAGTATTCGAGTGAAGCTTGAAAATACAAATATATATGTGTATACACAAATATAATGTATATATTGATATGTTGGTCTGTATATGATACCATGTTATAATCTCCTTATGAATTACCAAGCTAGCTCGATCGATTATTAATTGCACTTTACACGCGTATTTTTTGGCCCCTGTCATTGTGTGAACACACGAGTGGCCAGCCACTGGCGTTCGAACTAGTTTTTGACGTCACTGACTAAGTAATTACCTGCCACGCAACATCACAAGCCAAATCTCGTCACTCGTTACTCTGATAAAATATAAACCTGGCAAAATAACAGCTACTTACCGCATTTTTAATTGCATCGCCAGGTTTTGTTCCATAAACGAAAACTAAATGTTAGAGATTTATAGCGAAAAAATAACAGTAATGACCTCAATATTATTCAATATCGTGTTCAATTTTTAACAACATGAGTTAGCTCCCACGTATTCATTCAAAACTTAATCAAAAATGGTAACGACCCGTAACATTAATGTAACGGTTGTTAATAAAAACTAATTAGTCGTTGGTTATGACTAATGTAAATATCGAAGAGATCAATATGAATATTAACCGTCTTGATTGTTAGACGATTATTCCTTCAAGGCCAGCGGCACAGATGTAATGCCTCTATTGTCGTTTGTCTGTCAGCAAAAAAAAGATATTGAAACGTTACTTGTCTGTACCTTACGATTTACAGATGCAATGGAGCTATGAGCACTTCGTACGCATAATTTCCACTTTGAAAATAAACTCGTTCTGCGGTGAGTGGTGTTACTATCCCTCGGGGCGAATTCGACGCTTGCATCTTTATGCCTGACTTCTTGTAGTTGAATGCAATGTGGTGTAGTCTTCATATGAGTTCTGTTTAAGCTTCTGCTAACTGCGGACTATTTATAGTGCAACAGCTGTCGACGCTGTCGTAAATATGTTACCAGTTAAGTTTATGATAACACTAACTAACCATGAAGAAACGTGTTTGCGAATGTACGATAAATAAAAATCGAAGAGGAGTAAGTGAGAGGTACCGTTAGTAAAATCCGATTGTCGAACTTTGTACTTATTATTCTTATACCTATCATGCATGACATCAGCAAACTAGTATGCTTGCGAGTCGTGATTGTTCATGACAAAATAAAATAATAATTCTAAAATCAACCAAGAAGATGGAAATTTAACTGAATACGAAAAAATACTTGCCCTAAAAGTTACAAAAACAACGAAATACAATAATTTTCTATGTTTTATTGTAGTATGATTCTATTTGTGGTGGTGTTTGGTGGGACTGCATGCTCGTTAGCTATGCTCATTACAAAAAAAAACCAAGATCCTTTTTTTTTTAAATTCCTTGTTATTCTTTCTGTATGCTGCATTAGATTCTATCAATTTTATAATCATAAAATATGTTATGCCTAATGTAACAGTTTTTATTTTAAATTAGAAGCTATTTAGCATTTCTCAAACTCGTTAGCGAATATATAAAACTGGAAATTCAAATAGGATTAAAGATGCAATCTCTATTAATAAATATTTCAGTGAAACGTTTCTTGCTCCTCTCTTACTAAATCTCATTAGCACGTCTCAATTAAAAGCTAGGATCCACCACCTTAATTGGACATAAACCTTCGAGCAATTTATAGGCTCCGGTTTTAAAAACCAAACTGAAGTGTCACAGAATCGTGATGAATTGGATCGCATCTTTGGTTTATGCTTTGCCGTCCCTTTTAGCCCCGTGTATTTTTGTGTTCCCATCCTTGTCTGACATTTTGAGCGTCTTGATTGGTACGTCAACCTGTCTGTGACCGTGTTCGAATAGGAATCACGATTCTGTGATGGAACGCCAATTTAAACTTAGAATCGTGTACCGTTTGGCCTCACTCGTTAACTATAATCTGAGTTGTGGGTAAAGTGTAAAGATCCAGCGAATTCTATATGTTTATAGTTGAACTTTAAATCAACTGCTATTA
The DNA here is from genome assembly GCA_018245335.1 of Dalla quadristriga. Taxonomy (NCBI): domain Eukaryota; kingdom Metazoa; phylum Arthropoda; class Insecta; order Lepidoptera; family Hesperiidae; genus Dalla; species Dalla quadristriga. Next base: position 4,471 of record DWLO01002500.1, on the reverse strand, counting down.
TGTCATATGCATAAGGCCACTAAACAAAGGGTCTGCAATATTATGAAGAAACATTAAAGACTGCAAACAAAGACAAAACAACAATTGAAAAAATATGATGTAGTTACTTCCTAATAAAATTTTTTGCTAAAATATTCAAGTAATAAATTAGAACTGTTATTAAAAAAATAATGCGCCCCGATACCAGCCGTCTGGATTTTTGAATCAGCCGTATAAATTAAAAAACGTATTCTTTCACGGAAACTGCCAGCTCAAATGAATTTCTTTATAAATGGGTCCGATCCAACCTAACTGTGTGAAACTTCACATTAAGGCTTTTCATTTGTTTCATCCCGAGTTCATTGTTCAAGGTACGGTTCGCTTAAGAATGTGCTAGCATAGTATCTTCTTAATTAGTGCTCTAATTGCTTTTATCCCCGCCTTATAAGGGTAAGGTATGTAAAGGCCTTCTCTTAATGATGGAAGTAAATACTAAAGCATCCAAGCATTTTCGATGGATGGTAACTAGTATTATTATGTGTAGTGTAAAAAGTTTTAAGTACCTACGACTCGGACTGTGCTTAAGTGTGCTTACATAGTCGACATAGTAGAAAACTTGCCAAATAAGCGAACGCAAGCGATAGCGTACAGTGGTACAGATGTCGAACATGTGGCAACTTGCCTAGCTAAAGAACGTCGTAAGAAACTGTATCACCTGTATCGTCTGTATAAAACTATATCATTTTTAATTATTACTTAAGTAATATTACAAAGAGGTAAAGTTTGCAAGTTGTATATGGGAGGATATCTTTGAAACTATCCATACGATTTCAAAATTATTTCACCAATATTTAGAATGCACCTTCTGGGTAGACATAAGCTGTAGACCCTATTATATATGATCCCGTTTAAATCAAAGGGCTTTTCGTGTAGACCTCTTTTGCAGCGCATGTCGACGAAAAACGGTCGACCGAATGCGTTTCTTACGAAAGTTAATTTTACTTAGTGTAAAATTTATTTTCTTAATCTATAAAATAGTTTTGTGAATAAAATATATAGCTTATACCACAACATTTACTATGAATACTATTGTAAAATTTATTTTCTTAATCTATAAAATAATTTTGTGAATAAAATATATAGCTAATAACTACAACTTTACTATGAATACTATAATACACTAGAATGTATAAGTTGTAAGTTGTTCGCATAAACAGGCGATAAGCCCACTGGGTGTCGTCTCGTGACATTTGTGATATAAAAGACGTCAACGGGTGCGATGGCTGATTGTACGAAGCGATTATGACTATTCATTGAATATAATCAATCAAGCAATCATAAATGGAATGTATGAGTACCGTTTCTCGTATACTCAATACTAGACATAGTCCGCGGACCTGCCCGTGTATTTTCTATGTAAAGTAATTAAATAAAATAAATATATAGAAATATATAAAGCTTGTGTCTTATTTAAGCAGCACATTTTGAAGGAATTAGTGGCCTTGTTCTTTTGCGGGCTTCAGGTAAGTATAAGATTTGATAATTTGTTTGTGCGGTTGTTGAAGATGTTAAAATATGCGAAGAGTTATAATTTTGGATCTATATTCCTTAATGCCTCAACTGCGATCGCAATTAGTTGAAATGAAAATATTGAGGAAAGTAATTTTTCATTTCGCAATTAAGTAATATTCTTTGTTAAATACTTAATATTATACTGAAATCATCCAACACCACGGATAAAATTAATAGTGGTAAAAGTATACACACAATAAATGCTGTTCTATTCTATTTTAAATCATCAAAGTTCTAACAAGCCAGCCACGCACGAGTTAGTAACTCTTGGTTAGAATAATTTTCTTTCGAAACGTCTCAATTATTTTACAGTTACGCACAAAAAATAATTAGTGGTAATCGTATCGTTACAGTTCATTGGTTGGGAGAGCTGTTACCAATTTTGGAGTTTGTGAGGTTTTTTGAGGTAGTGTCAAATCAAGCGACGATACACTTATACATACACCATACACCAAATAAATCTATGTTTTTTGCCGTGTCATTTTACGAGCTTTCGTGTTTGGGTGGACAAGTCTCCCGGTGATAGCGGAGTTCTTTAAATTGAATCATACGCATGACTTGAATTAACTTTGCCTCGTTTCATAATTAAAATAAATTGTAATGTTTGCGCTGAAAATTCATAGCATTTCGCTACGAGGCGGATATCCAATTTGGATATATCAAACCGAAGCACACCGTCTTGACATTTACTGATACGAGCTGCGGTCGCCTGGCGTTCTAGTTTGACGTACAGACACTCATCCTAAACAATGGGCCATACATTCATAGATGTGAAGGGTTCTCGGCTACCCAGATGGAAAAGATACGAGCGCCCCTCCCGTGCCAATAGTGCCCTCTGGGGGCAGACAAACTAAATTGATTTTCTAATGTTTTCGAGTTACTGCCATTTGATAAGTAAAAGACAGGCCCAATTTTGTGAGAGTGAGGATCCATTCACTCTCATCCATACATCAGCCTTTGAGTTCATTGCTGGGCGTAGGCTGGTCGTTGATGCCACTCAGAGGCCCTGAGCCCTCTGAAAATGCCATTCGGGAGGGGTTGTGTTCTCCTAGTAGCACCTGGCTGCTACGGTGCGTGTTAGTGGCCAATCCGAGTGTTGGAAGTTCTTAAGTACCCTAAATTAAATAGGTGAAGTGAGTATTTTAATATTTAAAGCCGATGACTAAGATAGGTATTGTCTATCGTTACATTAGGGATTGCCATAGGATAAAATACTGATTTCAAATCAGTAACTAATTTTAAGGTAATTTAATTTGATGTTATTTAGATATCTATAAGTAATATCTAAATTTTAATACTGTTTCATGACATTCGTCGAGTGTTCCGCCTGTACCTTATGATGCAATAAATAATTTCATTTCATTTCATAGGTTAGGAAGACCTTCGACAAGCTTAACCACTGTAATCTAAAGATAACTCGGGATTCATTGTTTTCATCATCATCGCAACCCATCACTGGCCCATTACTAAGCACGGGGCTTCTATCACAATGACAATGGTTTGTGGGTTTGGCAATAGTCCATCACACTAGCCAAAAGTGGTAGCCAAAAGTAAAGGCCAATAGGGCAACAAAGTTCAGAACTGTCTAGTCAGAAAAGAAAGGCTTCCGACCGCGCTCGGCGTTAAGAAAATCATTTGCCAATTGGTTAAGATTAAAACAAGTATCACAGTAGACACAGTGCAGGGGTGTGCATTCCATACATTCACATAAGCAGTGCCTGCCATACAGAATTGACCAACAAATATAACCATAATTTTATTTTGCATTATTTTTCAACGGTTTAATAGCTATGATCCGATACAGGGTAGGTATCAAGACGGTCAACGCGTGTCGAAGAATTTCAGGTAAGATTATTGTTATTTCCAGTATTTTACATTTCATAAGTGCTCAGTGCCTAGCCTGTATTTTTATCCTGTGCATGCCGCTGGCACAGTGTACATATGGATTAATAGACTGGTAGTAGTAGTTGCAGTTGCATCTAGAGTACTGGTAGTAGTGTGTTGTTGCACCTAGGGTACAACAATGCTACTAACTTTGCTTATCTATCCACATATTGTGGAAAGTATTTCGTGATTCGAAGCCAAGTATCTTTATTGTTATTAGGCACAGCTAGAAACATAATTCCTCCAATATGCTTTGAGCGCAACTTATCGGCTGAAGCTCGTGTCGGAGGTGATTTAGGCGATAGTTGGCGGTTATAGAGCCAGCAAAGTGCAGACTGTACCGTAAAGTACACGCTAAATCACCAAACAAAATTAAACCTTATCGCCATCGCTCAAAGATCGAAGTTGCGTGCTTGCCTCCCCTTGTAGTGCTTTCCGTGTCATCGATAAAAGACAATGACGGCAATCCCGACATCGTTAATAAAGTCGTTATTATAAAGAGAATGTACGAAATATGGGTCGAGAATTACAGGAAAGCCATTTGACACCAATGTGAAATATTCGGCATGGGCCGCCTCTGAGCAGTTTAAATTTACGCAAGACAATGCAGAAGTACGAGTGGATACAACCCATTATTATTATCGGCACCAATGTTGAGCGCTGACCTTCGCCTGCCAGATATACATTTTTTGGTGGTATGAGGTGAGGCGCCGTAGCGTAGCGTGCCATTTCGTTCAGCGCGATTGGAGCGTCATGCGTTGCGTCAGCATCTCTTTTCGTGATTGGTTCTCTGTGCAGTTCACATGCGTCTTTCGACAACGGGTTATACTTCCGTGCATTTTTATTGAAGCACGAAAGGAGTCATGAAATGTTGGCACTGGCATTCGCCAATCCAGTTGCCGATCGCTCCCGAGGTGGCTTAACTTTGTCGATCAGTTACAACACGACAACCACAAGCCGCGAGGTTTTGAGCACTAAAGGGGGCGAGAAATACATCCTACTCCGCTTAGCAGACAATAGAGCTATCAAAGCTAAT
>DWLO01002499.1:0-12439 GCA_018245335.1 Dalla quadristriga | reverse complement strand
CAGTCTTTGATAAGCGCAATTAATAGAATATATATTTCTCAGTTTTTCAATATTTTGTATGGGAAAGCTAAAAATGGCAAAGCTAAAAAGGGCAGGACGACGTCTGTCGGGTCAGCTAGTTATGAATAAGGGAGATATTGTACACTGCTTCACACACCCAAAGATTTTGTTAATACATACCTGTTGTTTCCTTAGTTTCGCCGAGCGGGTCTGTGGTGGATCACTATGACTTTGGAGATATGGAAATTGGTTGTATTTTTTACGTTTCTGAAAAATAATATATTATTAATGTTTTCAATTGATCATAGAAAATATAAAGTATTTATCGATATATCCTACTCGTTTTACTACAGTTACGTGCATATTTTCAAATAGTCCACAAACTATCCAATTACATTGTTGGCAGATTACATGCACCGCATTTGATAACATTTTAGAAGATGCCTGGAGAAAAACTCACAATTTTTTAAACCGCATTTAAAGTCCTAAGACTAAGTTAGAACTTGCGACAACGTAATGCTACGATATGACAGTTTTCGAGGTGGTAAAACAAACAAAGACAATAATAATAATAAACCACCACCAGGATTCCGTGTTGCGGATAGCAGACGCACAGAAAACAACACAATTTTACGCCCAAGACCCGAGCACAAATAATTATCTGCCAAATTAATATTCGCTCAGGCCGGGGATCGAACCCCCAATCCGCGGCTCGTTAGTCGCTCGTTAGTCAGAGTCACTCACCAACGCGACACGGAGTCCGACTCAATGTCAATAGGTAATTTAATACCTGGGTCAAACTATAACATTCAGTTTTTACACCCCCAAAAGCATTTTTGCTAAATACTGATCCGTAGCCGTACCTTCATCTTGCGCCGAGTTCTATAAAGTGAGTACCTAACTACAATACTCAGAATATTATTTTTTCTCAGTACAAGCAAACAACCCATCCAAAAGAACGATAAAACTTACTGGCATCATCTCATAATTGCCACACAGAAATTCATTTCTGTTTGTGGTTGCGGCAGCTCTTTTTCGGCGTTCATTAAGTTTCTTCTCTAGTATCTCTTTTTGAGAAGGAGTCACTAAACCAATCAGTCTGAAAGAACCAAGGCACGTTTTAGAAAAATATGCATACCTTGAAAACGCACCTCTAATGACAGAAATTAGGCAGAAGAATATGATATTTGAAACAATTGAATTGAATTGTGTTATTTGAAAAAGTTATACCATACAATTACCGAATTACGATGGACTGTTAGTTGGTTTAAAAAAAAAGAGCTCATACCACCGGATTATGGCCTTTTGGTAACAGATTGAAAAAGGGAGATAAAAGGAGGAACCCTTTAAATAATATTATTATCTATGTGGAATGACCCAGAGTTGGTACAAAGTTGGTGGTCATTACCATATTTTATAGATATGACAGTTTCAACCAAATTCAATAGGTTTTGATTATAATGTAAGAAGGCTTTACTACTTTTTTGTCCATAATTCGTTTTGGACTACAAAAAAAGACTAAAGTTAAAATGTGCCAATACTTAACCTCATAAAAAGCTCCTTTGATACAGGCTCTCCTGGCTCCGGGAGAGGAGGAGGTGAGGGTGTTGGAGATGGAGCCATGCCTGGAGATGAATCAGAGTCTGATCTCTGATCGTGCCACTCATTGTTGTCAGGCACCTTGACTCCACTGAAATAGAGGTTGTAAGAGTATGATTTTGGCTATTGACAAATATACTTCAAAATATATAGAAAGAAAAAGTTTTAATAGTACATAGAGATATCTACACAAGTACAAGTTTAGACATACATAATTATTTGAATGAAAATAAAGATGAATTTTTAATTTATTTACTATATTTTCTTATCGTTAGTCTAAGAAACCTTCTGACACTGCAAAATACACTCGCAAGCAAAAGTATTGAATCACCGTAGCAAATCACAAGCTGGTGGTTCAACACGTTTGCTCGTCAGTGATATATCTTTAGCACATAATTAAATAATTAAGCTAAAAAAATACAGTGGAGGCACAAAAATATATTTTAGGAGGCTTATGGAACTGATTCATGCATTTTTTATTTAGAAAGTGCGGAAAATGAAATACCAAGGAGAATAAGCAATAGGAAGAAACAAAACTCACATAAATGCCTCCTTGACCTTATTGAGTGCATTTGCAAAATTACTTCTGCTGTCATGCACTGTATTTGGTAACTGAGAAAAATTTCTTTCATACTTTTCCTTCTCATCATTATCACTTGTAGAATTCTCCTTGTCATTAGACTTTAATTCATTTTCAGAATCTGATATGTTGTGGAGGTCGTCAGTATTATTTTCACTTTTTATTAATATCTCATTAAGGATGGATGGCTTTAACAGTGATACAGAACGATTCCTACTTCTATGCTGTAGCTGATGGTCCTTCAATTGCTGGGCAACATATCGGTTATCACTTTCTATGCTGTACTGTTTGTTTCTGGCCTTAAGTCTCTGTTGATATAGCTCAAGTTCTCTACGCAATCTATCCACCACAAGCCTCTGCAAATGCAAAATCGCATTGAAAATATTGCATGAATTTCAGCAGTTTATCAAAGTAATAGGTGGGTAATAGCTGGTGGTTAAAGGGTGTAGGACGATTTAAGTGCACTGAATCTCAAAAATGTTACATAATTATTACATTATATCATAATTATGATTTTTTTAACAAAAAGAAGGTACAATAAATGATATACCTATACACTTTTTTATTTTTTACAAACTAAGCATTTATTTTACATACTTTACATGTTGAACAATTATGTATTTGAGTCTTTGCCTGCAGCTACACCTGCGTAACCTATCTATCTCACAGGAACCATGCATTTTTCCAGTATAAAAATATCTCGAGGCCATAAACTATCTCTTGGCAAAAAATTGCAGTGTGAAAGAAGAACAAACCAACAAACACTTTCACATTTATAATATAAATAAGGAAGTAAGGGTACGGTATGGTTAAAGCAACTATTTGTAGAATATGAATTGATAGAATATTAACCATTTTTATATGCAACTTAGATTGTTCACTTAACTTTATTTTACAAGTTCTAATTTTTTACATAATGATTATTAAGTAATTCATATAATATAGTAACATTTAATTAAGTATTTCAGTACCTATATACGTACTAACATTTATAAAACTTTATACAATACTTATATAAACACTTACTTGCGATTGTCCTATTGAAATTATTTCTTTTTCAGCCTCTTTAACTTTATTCTTAAGATGCGTATTCTGCAAGGTAAAAAGTAATTTAAACATAATTCATACATTTAAATAAGTGTTTAAAAAACTATGAACTGTACGAAATAATTTGTTTCTTACGTTCTCATCATCTTGCAAACGCGCAACCCAATTCTGGAAATTATAAAATTTAATTACTTACCTTCAAATTGTGCCTCGCAACGAATTAAAACTAAAACGAACACAATTAAAATATGCGACTTTTATATTCAAAAATAACTCACCTGGTGGACTCGTATTGCATTTTTCAAGTCCGATTGAGTTTTCCTTATATCTTCCTTTATTTCATTAGACACTTCCATTACAAATCGAATTTCTACCTATTTAATTAATAATAAACGATCAAAAACAATTATAATATGTATACAAAACAATCACAAACTATGAATTAAATAATTTCGCAGATTTAGTTCTTCACTTGTAACACTTCACTTTTTTATACTTTACTTTACAATTTACAACAAACATACAGTACAGAACGAACTCAACGAACACTTCAGTTCATGAAAAAAGTATAAGTAAGTATTTTACATAGATACTACGAATACAGGAATATAATATTTTATGTACATACATTGTACAACACAACTCTCAAGTCAGTCGACGCAACGTCGAACCAAACTCTGAAGGTACTCACTGTAGCTGTATAGTCTACATCTACGACATCTACATGGATGATCATACTTCCGTCTTTTAGTTATTTTAAAAAGTTACCAGGCCTACTTCTGTACTTTGACTGTGGATTCTTTGATTGATGGTGATAGTCAAAGAGTATAATAATATATACAGGAATGATGGTGTTCAATACAATAATGTCTTATTTCATGCAGATGCAGATGCTATTTATCTATACGTTAAAATACATTATTAGCGCTACTATATTTATTTTTACTCATTAGCTACTACTAAATTAATTTATCTTATTTTATTTTCATACAATTTATTTTTTTATCAGAAACAGCATCAGAAAAATAATACAAATCTACTATAATAATACCTAGACTTAAATAAAAATAATATAACTGCGTTACAATTAGTAGGCAACTTAGTTATATCATAGAATTATATAATAATTAATAATAATAATAATACGTTATATAGAATTGAAACTCGGTGCTATAAAGCGGTCAACTCAATAATTAGGTATACTATTATTTACTTTTAATTACATTGCACTATGTGGTACAGTAGTATAGTACAGCCTATGTCCTACTATCATCACTATGCGGACTTTCCGATCCGGCGAGCCACCGAGTTGTTCGAGTTGGGCACGGATACAACTTCAGACTCGAGTTGACAAATTGTTCAAATGAATATCATTAAATTACATATTTTTTATAAATTGAATGAGTGAGTCGAGCCAACAAGTTGAGCACCGTACACGAATGAGTTTGTTTCTTCAGTTATTATTATTATTTCAAATATAGGAAGACCGTTAACTTTGAAAAATTTTATTCGAATTAAGCTAAGATTAAAAAGTTAAAACACCTGTGAAAATTATTAACATAACTGTTTTTTTGTATAAAAAACGCAAATATTAAACAAACAAAAAATAGAATCACAATAACCTAAAAATGCGTATTAAACCAAATTAACATAATTATATTATAATCATCACAACAATAATCCATCCGATCCGAAAGTGCAGCGAGCAGGTACTGCGCACAGATTAGTGGTCCTGCGAGTGAGCCGACTTGCCGACCGACCGAGAGTACTGACGCGAGTCGCTGAATGTAAGCAGGCGCGTACTCACGACCGAGCTAGCTCGAGTTCATAAAAAAGAAGACCGAGTTGCCGAGTTGTGTCGTTGGAATTTAGGTAGCCCGAGTTCAAAAACTCGACTAGCTCCTCCTCCACAACCCCGCACGCAACGCATTTCAACGCAATTGTGAATAATTCTGAATCTGTGTTTTGAATTCTGAATCTGTGTCATAGTGTAGGTAACGCTGGAAGAGTATGATATTATTATAATCGTTAAACTACCTACGTTTTATATTTATATTGTATTTATTATGTTCTGTGAGATCAGACTGCTAGCCGCCTAGCTATGTCATTTGGTTGGACAGACGGATCGTCCATCTATAAAGTTTCCTTTCTTATCCTACGTGTTTTTCAATAATACAAAAGATCAGGAACTACCATTTAATAAAAGCTGGCGACCATTCCCATATGAATAATTAACCCTAAAATCGTAAATTATATGTGACTCCTCTGGATAAAATGGTGTATTGATTGCTTTGCTAGGCACAGTACGATACAGTTACACGTAATATAGATTTGCAATAATTAAAAAGAACTATGTCTATTAAACGGCAAGCTACTACAGACCTTAACCATGAAAACTGGGATCAAGAGGATTCCAAGGATCCTGAAGAGATGGGCACTTTTAAAACAGCTACAAAAGATGTGCTAGAAAAACGTGTCATAAGAACTGCTAAAAGAAGATCGCAAATCTCTGGTGATGAGGTTCGTTTGTGTTAGATACAATTATAAAGTTTTGTTTTTAGATTGAAGACGAGGGCTAGCATCCAATGGTTAGATTCCACAGGGGTTTTCGTGCGGTTTTCATTTTAAACGGCACCACTCCAAGGAAACCCGGCTTCTTTTAAACGTTCTGTATTTATCCCGTGCTATAAAACTGTGATGTATGAGAGGTTAAGGAGTTATGTGTTATAATGCCATACTTACTTTTATTGAAAATAATATTCTTAATACAAACTAACCTGTGTGAATGAGAAAATCATATTAATAAACATATTTTTCTGCCTATTTCAGCCAAAGAAGAGTGTTTTCAGTGGATTTGGTGGTTTCAACAAAGTACAACCATCATCATTTGATTTTCTTGCAAATTTGACAAATGGCACCAAGGCTAACAATGGCCAGCCAACAACAAAGAGTGATACCGCTGTCTCATCCAGTATTTTCACCCAAAAACCACTTTCCGGTACCCCAAGCACAGGATTATTTAGTATGTCAGGATCTACAGGATTTGCTACAAAACCCACCTTAGGAAAATCCCCTGAAGGATCTCTGTTTGGTGGTTCTACGGCCAGTAATACTTCCCCTATACAATCAGTGTTTACTGGTTCAAAAGCTGATTCAACTGTTAATGACAGCCCATTCAAACTTCAGACTTCACCCAGTGCTAAAATTGATTTAGCCTCAAAACCAAATGTTACTCCAGATGTGTCTGCATCTCAAGTATCTTCCACCATATTTGGAGCACCATCCAATTCCACTGCCAATAAGTCATTGTTTTCAACTACAACTAGTAATTCAACTTTGTTCTCCACTCAAGCAGTGTCAAGTACATCCACACCACCAACAAACAGTGCTACCACCACTAAAGCAGATTCTAACACTACAGAATCCAATACAAAATCTGATCAAGCTGAAGAAAAGAAACTTACTTACTTCTCTAAACTAAGAGGATTAAATGAATCAGTGTCTGAATGGATCAAAAAACATGTGGAGGAGACACCTTTATGTATTCTGTCACCAATATTTCAAGATTATGACAAATATTTGAGAGAAATACAAGCAGAATATAAAGGTGGAGAAATCAGTACTAAAAAGAATGAAAGCAAAACAGAATCAAAAGCTCCACCAGAAACAAAATGCTCACCAGCCCGTACTAGTGTGAGCTCATCTATATTTGGTAACACAAGCTCTGCAAATCCTACAAAAGTAGAAAGTCCTCAAAACAATACAAGTGGAAATTTAGGTAAATCATCATCATTTAGTTTTGGAGTAAACACTTCCACAACAACCACATCTAATACGGGGTTCTCCTTTGGTATAAATTCTTCACCAAGCACTGCTTCAAGCCTTTTCTCTGTAAACACTTTGACTACCACTAATGCAAGCACACCATTTTCGTTTGGAATTAATAAGAGCAGTTTTGGCTTTAATGCAAGTGCTCCACCAAAACCAGAAGCAACAGAAGACGCCAAAGATGAAGATGAGCCTCCCAAGGTTGAATTTACCCCAGTGGTTGAAGAGAACAGTGTCTTTGACAAGAAATGCAAGATATTCATTAAGAAGGATGGAAACTTTGTTGATAAAGGGGTTGGTACACTTTATATCAAGAAAATTGAAGAAACTGGAAAGCATCAACTATTAGTTCGTGCCAACACTAACTTGGGAACTGTTTTGCTTAATTTGATATTAAGCTCATCCATTCCAGTGCAGCGCATGGGCAAAAATAATATAATGTTGGTTTGTATTCCTACCCCTGATGCACAGCCAGCACCAACTCCCATTTTGATCAGAGTTAAAACTTCTGATGAAGCTGATGAATTATTGAACACGTTTAACAAATATAAGGCTTGAAATTAGAAAAATTACAATATTATTGAATGTAGATATCTTTTTTAATGATTATTATCAGATATGTTTAATCTCCCGTATTTGAAAAAATACATTTTTATGTATTTGTGCATGATATTGTTGCATAACTAGGTATTGTAGTTATATTTCTTCATTGATACATTCCCAACAAACTATCTATGTGTATACTGTGTATAGTGACATCATCATCAACTACCCAACACAGGCCCAGGAGCACAGGTCTCCTCTTAGGATGAGAAGGGTTAGGCCATTTTCCACCACTGGCCAAGTGCAGATTGGCAGACTTCACATCCTTTGAGAACATTGTGCAGAACTCAGGAATGTAGGTTTCCTTGTGATATTTTCATCCACTGTAAAAGCATTTAATATTAAATTGCTCACAACGCACATAGGGCTGGGATTCGAACCCCAGACTTCGAAATAGGAAGTTTAGGAGTGGAAGTCTTAACCACTCTTCTATCACAGCTTCAGTAGTTACTCATTCAATGCAGCATGTATAGTTAAGTCAACATGTCCATTATACCACGATTATTAAACTATTTATAATATGTGACTGTTTTATTTAGGTGTGATATGAAAATGTATTACATTTTTTGATATCCTATTTAGTTGTAATTATAAATTGTTGACATGTCCATATTTATTTTTTAAATAACTCAATATACTATGCATACTACCGTACTCAAGATTTATTGCACATGATTCCAAACACTTGAATATTGAATAGTATATGCACTACTCCCGACTTCTGCCCTTAGGCATCCTGGCGGTTACAAATACGAGAGTTGTTACCCGAACTCGCCCTAGCCGCTAGAGGTGAGGAAACGTATGTAACAAGGGGAGCTCAGTCGGCTTGTGCACCACGAGCACTTAAGGTCCTCGACGCAATCCTGGCGGGGCATGAAGCCTGGCTGCACGAAAACATCACCTAACTTAAGGTGCCTCCAGACCTGCACGATCGATCGATTAAGTCAATCGTCTAGCGTCAGCAGTAAATGTTAACGATTGATGGATAGATCAAATCGATCGTACGGGTCCTGGAGGCACCTTAACTGACCAAAGTGCTGGCCAACTTGGACGAATGTAAAATGTATCGACAATATTTTCATAATAATTAGTATACCTACTAACTAAACTTCATAATATTATACTTTTATGTTTCGGTCTCAACCGACGTCACTTCTGTTGCACATTAATTAATGATTCTCTTCCGCCACCAATTATTATTCATACCGTTGCTTCCAAAAAAGTTTTTCTTTAATTAAAATAATATATCATAAGAGGTCATCCAAGCCTAACCAAAGAGAGAAGGCAAGTATTTTTCTGTATATACTTAGTTCTATTCATTCGACAAAATAGCTTACCTAAACTAATTATTAATCTATAATTATCAGGCAAATACCTAGCCCTGGAAAATACACCACGGAATTAATAAGTTCCAGATCAAAAAACAAGTGAAACACTTTTTTGGTGGAATAAAAATTATCAAGAACATATGAATAATTGTTTATTAATGTATGTATGCATATTTTATCGATTTCGATTACACTGGTTTGACATAGAGAAAAGTACAATAATGATGGCACTAGAATAGCACTAATATGTATAAAAATTATTGCAAGAGTCAAATCCTATATTTTTTTATTGTTTTAGTACATATCTTAATCTATTTTTACATGTTTTTCTTATTTGGTTATTTGACATTTACATAAACATATGTAATTTAAACATGTTCTTTTACAATTTTTTTGTAATATTTATAGCAATTTCATGAGAACATAAATTATAATATCTATTATAAATTCATCAAGCAATAACAAGAAATAATATTATATTTAATTAAAAATTTAATGTAACCTAAGTTACACATTCTATATACCTGATGATAGATAGGTAGTTGATGACATTTGACCTAAGCCCATCTGTATCCGTCTCATGTGAAGTTCCACATTATTTTGGAATAAACGCTGGTAGGGTGCATCCAGTTTAAGCTTTATTTGGTCCATGGTACCTTGTAAAACACTAAGCTCATAAGCATTCTGATCAGAATCTGACAAACTTTTTACTTGTAACATCAAGGCTGTTAAATCTGTTATTAAATCAATGACATTAGCATCCATAACTGTACCATTATTATTCCTCTCTACCAGTATAGATGCTTCTTCGTGACATTTTTCCCGTAAGTGTGAAGGAGCAAGCATAGCAGCTAAGCTAGGGCCTGGTGCAATTTGTTGGCAGTACATTTGAATTTCATTTATGTATTCCTGAAGGTCCATATTCATTCTTTCAAGATCTATTACTACTGCAGCATATTTTCTTTCAAAATCCTCAGGCAACTTTTGACTTGATGATTTTCGTTTTACAGCTTCACAATTGAACTCCTTTAACCTATTGATTTTATTCCTTTTTACATGCAATACTTTTGTCAATTTCACAATCAGCTCCAATAGTGGGAATGGAAAGCTACCTACATTTGATTCCAGATGCTTTGATATGTCGCTACACCCAATCATAGGGTCACCTTGACTTTTGTTACTGTTGGGTAATAAAGGCTGATAAAGATCAAATATTTCTTGCATGACATATCTAGGCCTAAATTTTTGTGTTATACTGGACAAGCATATAGTATCGGGTGATTCATTAGATAGCACTTCATAATCAGGTACAGAGTGTGTACCCAATTTGGGTCTTTCAAATGTTATTCTGTATGTATTGTTAGATGTATCTACAGCATCAATGACACCTGTAAACAAACCATCTTGTGGCTTTCGTAACCTTGCTGTTACTTTAGTTCCTACTACCAATTGCATTGGTATTTCATTTGGCAAATCCTTAATACAAATATCAGCAGTTTTACGTTGTTGAATATATCTGATAAGTTTTCTTTTCCTTTCAAGCTCTTTTCGCTCTTCCGCGAAGAATGCCTGTGAGCAGCGGCGGGGTTTACCCATCATTCTCCTTATTTTAGCCCACTGGACCTGTGTTAGTCTATGATTAGTCAATTGTGGAAATGACTCCTTTAGACAAATCATAAAATCATTTTCACCATCAAAGAGAGCCTTGTCAATATTGCTATAGAAATATTCAAAGCAAACCCACTTATGGGCCTTAGGTAGTTTTAATAAGTTCCTCAATCGCATCCCAATTCTCTGTCCACTTTTACGGTCAGGTGACTGACATCCTACAGCAAGAGACTTTTCTTCTTGTTTATCACTGCCTTTGGGTGTTTTTGTTGGACTCTTCTGCTTTTTAGCACTAGACTGCTTATTTGGAGTTTTCATTAATAACTTGGGAGTTCTTTTAGGCGAATTTCGAGGAGGCGACGTGTTTACAAAATCGTCAACAAATATGAATCTATTTTTTTTACGTATCCGAGCTGGCATTCCTCTAGCATTCAATTTCTGAACAGGCTCGCTAGGCGCAGGTTTTGGCGGTAACTTAGTACCCACTCTGTGTAATCCGAGTGCTGCTGGGCCAAAAGCCAATGGATTGTCTTCTTCCTCCGGAAAATCTGTCTCCATCGGTTCGTCTTTGATATTACACTGCAATCTGGACGAGTGACTTTCCTCATTTTGATTACCTGAGGAAAAATATGTCAATATTGATTTAAAAGGTATAATCGTAAAAATATTTGCATAAAATAAATGACACACCGAGTTTAAATAGCAAGTATTAATCCGCAAGTGCGTAAGAATTAGAATTTACTGACAATTCGTGCACAAATTTGAATTTTTCAAATTTTGAATAATGAAGGGAACTTTGCATTCGAAACTATGCGAGTTTTGACGGTTCATTAAAACAAGTATACTTTTATAGTTAAATGCTTGAGATAAGGTTTTTATACTGTTGTTGCCTGTGAAGGGAACAATTAACCACGGTAAAACGTAAACAAACTTACTTTCCCATTTATCCGCCATGTTGATGTCGTAAATTTGATTGAATTTGAAGATGAGAGCGCCAAGCGCCAAGACAGCTGGATGACATTTTAAAATAACTTGTCTTTGTTACTATGTTCTGTGAGCTATGGTTCAGACTATAGACCCCACGCTCCGCCCGGGCGCGAGAGAAGACTTCACTCCTAACGGAGAAAGATAAGTTTATTCAAGAAAAGTGATGCCAGGCCCCAGATACCAGTCACTAGGCGTGAACACCCGTGAACGTGAGTGAATGTAACGGTGGAAGCAGCACTCTTAATCGTCATCCAGTTTGGTGACAAGGCCAATAGGGCCAACAGCAATTGTCCATCGAAAAACAAATTAAAACCTATTTGAAGATAGACTAAAACCGTGACCACGAACGTATTAAAATTCAATAGAATGATAACAGGTCATGTTGGGCCATGTATTTAATGCTGAAATTTCACGCGGACGATGCCGTGTGCACTCTCTAGTCTGTAATATAGTAATCTATGGTATTCTGTGACAGTGACCTGTGGAGACAATAATAATTGTCATTGTCATATTAGGTGACGCCACAGACAATATATGGGGATTCATTCGTGACGCGTTCATTCAGTTGAGTTCATTCTTGCGACCATAAAATCTGAGTCAAGGTATTTGGTTCGCTTCGCAGCTCGCACACTTAGCTAAAGAATTTAAACGAAATGAAAAGTTTCATAAGTTGGTAATTTTAAGTTTTTGTGATTGATGCACCATTGAGAACATTGCATAATGAATTGCAAACCCCTGGTATTCTGTTTCTTGGTTAGTGCGTTGATGGTACAGGATGCAAATAGTAAGTTGTCATTCCTCTAATGTTTATCACGGATATAATTTCTTCAAGGTAAAGTGAGAGTTAAGTCGACGCGGT
>DWLO01002498.1:0-12439 GCA_018245335.1 Dalla quadristriga | reverse complement strand
GGCAGCATTTCCTGGCTGTATAGCTAAGTTAATACGCTGAGCAAGGAAACTGCCAGCTCTTGGGTCACCTGTAGTCGATTTTTGTTGTTATTAAAATAGTCGTTTTTTTTGTCTTGTTAGTTTTTGTTTCCCTTTTAAGTTTATTCACTACTTTCTTACTTCTAAATTCTTGATGATTGTTGCTGAATGTCAATAAAAATAAGGAGCATTTAGAATCGTTACAGCTCTCCAAGTAATGGCATTATTTAAAGAGAGCCTGAACCTAACATAAAAAAAAACAAAATTGTCAGTCTGCCGAGCCTTTTTCCCCCGTGAAAACATTAAAAACGTATAAACATACCTACTCTACTCGACGAGTTATTTTCAAAGTTACCCCACCCACATCCCTATAACGACGTGTAAATAAAAACCAAGACTTTTGAATGAGGCAAACTGCGTTTTCTGTATAAACATCATGATCATCTATTTAGATTCAGGCGCCAGATGCCACTGACAGGCAGGCAGATAGCAACGTAGCGGTAACAATAGATTCCCTTCGTGTGTACGGAACCCTTAAAATATTTCACTCAGACAATTGCTGTTTCGTATTATGAATATCTCAAACGACATACGAATCTTTGAAGATATACCATACCGCAAAGGCTATGTAGACATTGTAGACATTTAACACAGTCATATTCTTTTCTTTATGGCGTGCGTGAAATTGAGTTGACGTAGGTAGTGCGAGTAGGTAGATAGGGATAATGTACAAATTTACTGTGGTAAGAAATTGAAACAAGCGCTCTGCTCGGTGATGTATTTGCTCTTTTATTACAACTTACTGTCTTTTTTCTTTCCTTGTTAGAAACTCAAATACCAAGAATGTCTTCGAATCTTCACATACTCGGCACATACATAAAAAGCACCAGTATTGCGTTTGGATTTCAGTAAGTGTTGTATTTTGTTGTCAATGTCACGGGAAAGTTACCATTTTATAACCTTTTTATACCTACCAGATTTAAGGCTTCACTTAAAATTGTAGCAACCGCTAGAGTATTGATCTATATTGTTGTACCCTTATTGTATTTAGCGTTCGATAAGTCGAAAATATAAGTTAATACCTCAAAATAGTAATTAGTCTAATCATTAAACAACGGATTCAATCATTCTAATTAGATAATCAATTGCGTGTCACGCCCCATAAATTGGTAATATAAGCATAATGAGATCAAGTGAACCAATTGAGAAGACTAATTTTTAATTAATGCCGCGTCGACTCGTCAGACTAAGGTAAACAATTAAATTATAGGTATAATTAAGCATTATTACACAGGAGGTTGACAAACCCATGCGTAAAGAAAGCAGATGGTAGAAGCCGTATGCCAAAGGTTCGCCCTACCACCCAGCACCACTCCAATTTTTGCTATGACTCAAGTCAAATTTTCAACCAGACAACAACAAGGTTCGACAAGGATATGTCAATTGGAAAGGCATGGTTTCCGTTACAAAAAATGAGGTGATCATTTCAGTACTAAAGACTAGCAACGCATGTGACCAGATTTCAATAAAAACAAACTGACTCTTCCTAGAGCCTATTCCATTTTGCATATGGGTGACAGTGATCTGCGTTTCTAACAAATTTCAGAACTGTAAACACCTTCTCCTCTGGATTCTGTTTGGTTTCTTTAAAAACATAAGGATTCAGATTCTCAAATAAAGATCAATTCAAGCAATGTCGATTTGCTGGCCCTTATATTAGCAATTTTGGACACGGATTCGCCCCTACATAGAATGAAAGAATCAGAAAATTCGTAGCAATCGAGTTCAGGCACTACTTAGCTGTATATCTATCAAGCAAAATGCCACTCCCTGACACATCTCGAACGCGAAGAAAGGCATTATCAAGACTCCAAATTGTTTGATAGATAATCTAATTCATGGAACAAGTAATCGAAACATAAGGCCATTACAACCCTGCCAATTATAATCTACTTAATGTAAATAATAATAATATCAGACTATGCATGCAAAAAGCGCTCTACGAAACCGAAGCTAGCGGATCATAGCCGATAATCTCACTATAGTCCATACATACATTGGGGCATTACATTGTAATGCCCCGTAATTGTAAGCGCGCAAAGTTCGTCAGGGTTAAAATCAAGTTTATCAAAGAGAGGTTAACTTAATAAGATATCTAATAATAATAACTTACTAATATAATTGAAAATAATTAATAGGTACTAATGTATGTTATTGTAGCAACCAACCTCTATCAATCAATTAAGTTTAACCCAACACAATAAAGATTCTAACATTTTCATCAAGCAAATAGGTAAAATCAATAAATAAATAGGTACAATAAATACATCACCAAACAATTAATGAACAATCTATTACAGATGAACATAAAAAGCTACGGTGCAGAGTTAATAATATATTTGAGCAATGAAATAAATGCCAAAATAAAACTAAAAGACTACTAACAATATATAAGAGATAGAAACAATAATAGACTTCTACACACTGACTCGCACCCCCGCAATAGGAGTCCCCGTGGACACATACAGAAAACAATGACCCCAGTACAAACATTTATCTGCCAATCAAGTGACTACCCCGACCGGGAATAAAACCCGGGAGCCATAGCTGGTCAGTCAGGGTCACTGACCAACGCGCCAAGGAGCCGTTACATTATAATTGAGTTCATAATCATGCATATTTGAACACTAGAGAACTACTACTAGACCGTAATGTTATAAAAACCACACAAATTTAAATATGCTACACGTATTTTTCCGAAAATGATTACTTTTTGAAATGAACTCGTAAATATTTCATCATATTTCATGCTGCCGAACCAATTGCATAAGTGATTTCCAAGGTCTATCAATCAACTACTAAGAGACTTGATTAACGTTCGATGGAAGCCTTACCTAAAAGCAAGCCATTCTTATCCAATTTAAGTATTGTACCAAAACGGTCCCGAGGGCACCACGACCATCGAGGAACTCAAAGCATTCATGCGAATAGATCATACTGATTTGCCGTAAAACTTCAGTAGATTTCAAACGAGCAGCACGTCTAGAAACAATATTCGTAAATATGAGAATATTTATTTTATTCGGATTATCGGTCGTGTTTATCATAATGAGCATATTATGCGGCAATAACACTGGAAACAAACCCCCCGAGGAGCGAGTAATAAATTTAGCAGCGAAACTACGTATGGCGCCCTCTTTCCGACTGAAAAGAGAAGAACCGTCAATCATCAAAAGCACAGAAGAAAATAGTTTCCAATCGGAGGGGTCAACGGATGCGAGAAACATTACCAATTCTAATGATAATAACGAAACAATTACAACGCACGATTTGCTTATAGAAAGATTTAAGCAATTGTGGCCTGTAAGCAGATGGCGGGAGTTTGGATATTTCTCCGAAGACTATCTGTATTTGATTAACGAACATTGGTTACAATTTCCGCCGCCTAGCGCGACGCGGCAAAGAGTTTTAGGTGGCATTTATGTCTTGTTTGCGACCGTCGGTTGTTGGGGCAATGTTATTGTTCTACTGATGTATTGCAGGTAAGTGCTAATGGTAAATTCAATATGTAATATAAACATAATTAAATATTTCTGATGATCCTCTTAGATCAAGTAAACATAATTAAATTAATAAGTTTCTATGAGTATATGTTTCCCATCCAAAAATGACAAAAAAAATCCCAATCTCGGGTGCGGTATACATACTGTACATACATATAATAATTTAAATAGCTATGATGGTAGAAATTGGGTCCTTTTCAAAATATAGGTTGATCAATTTTAAAAAACATGCATGATATTTATTAATCGTACGAGTTTCTACTCACAAGATGAAACACAAAACAATTTCATCTTGCACATACAGCCAAGATTTTAGGTACAAAACTAATATTCACTTTATTCAAAGTAATACATTAGATGGAGTTTCATATTTAGCTATCTGTGCCATTTTGTTTTTTCTTAAAACTTTAAAACTGTACCTATATTCGTAACAATAGGTTAATTAAGTGGTAGTGCAGATTACTTGCTGTATTATAAGATTTTATATAAAATTCTATTGAATTTTTATAAAGTTTCTAAGTACGTTCTATAAAATAATTTCAAAAGCTGAATGAAAATCTAGAATGAATTTTAAAGACGTCCTTTGTAGAGAGACGACAGAGAGTTGATTGAAAAATGTAGGTTTCATTATTTCATTTCCATTTTGTCCATACTAGTCCAGAATGATAACAAAAATAAACTACTTTGCAACAATCGGCGACCGTGCTTAATAATGACACTTCATTGTGTATTAGTGTGTATTCAGTGTGTATAGTACAGTGTAAATGGTTTATTATTTGTTTACTATTTTATTTATGTGATTTGAATAGCAAAAACATAGCATTAGGATTATGGGAGTTAGGTCTGTTAGTATAAGTTAGTCCTGTTATAGTACCTATGTATTAGTATGGTTTAGGTTTGGTTCTTGTCTACCTGTTGTAAAAAGTCTTGCACTTTAAAGTTCTGATGAAAATACCTTTATTTGATAATCATCTTCTGTTGATGCAATCAGCATAGTTTGAAACTAGAGGCTCGATAAATAGAACAAAGTTAAAATTGAACACAGAATAAACTTTGAACATTAAAAATTACCCATTGATAATATTTTGTAATAAATATTGCAGCTTTTACATTTAAATTGTATAATTTAATCAATGAAATAAATTGATCTATCCGCAAACCGTCATCCCAGGGGACAATCTTTCCCTATATCGACTTTGTAGATGTCACAATTTATTCTGACCGGCTTCCTCTATTCCCCATCCTATCTATCGCCGTACGTGAAAAATAACGTTTTCCCGGACTGTTTTAATGATGAACTAGGAATTTATTGATTTGCTAAAGTGGAACTCAATAAAATAATATGAACAGGTATTTATAGCATTTTATTTAGATATTCTTTGACGTTCTGCGTCATTAAAATTATCGTGTAATAACTAAAAATCTGTGACCTATAATAATATTAATATTTATTAACATTAATACCTTGGGATTAAAAGACGACGTATCTGTGCCAAGAGTCAAGAATAACACATACGTCGATATATTTTTAAATGACTACTGTTACAAATGCCGCCTGGATAGTGTCCAGAAAATGGCCTTTTTACTTAATTACGTATAAATTGGCAACAACGTCTGCTCATTCTTATTTTACAAATTATGTAAGTGTGTAATGTATCTTTTCGCTAAGTTCATTCACGCGCTGTTCAATGAACGTGTGTAGATCGCATCGCTCGGAGGAACATTTTGTTTCGGAAAGCACTAGGAACGGTTGTGCTCACTCCGCTGTCGTCACTACACGACATTGTTATTAAAATGTTCCAAATAAACAAAATTCTCCTCATAATAATTCCAATGATAATATGTAGTGTGAATAATAAAACATATTTTAGGGATAACGGCGGCGCGTCCGTAAATAAAAGTTTTAGTGTAGAGAAATTCAAACCTACCGTGATAAATCAATTACAGCATGGAAAGTTTCAGAGTGACTTAATGTGGTGTTGTTTAGATAACTTAACTCAATGGAAAAAACGCAGAAGATTTAATAGTGTGTCGAGAGTAAGAGACAAGACTAGAGTACGAAAGAAGAGAACTTCAGGGCAGTTT
This sequence comes from Dalla quadristriga, assembly GCA_018245335.1. Taxonomy (NCBI): domain Eukaryota; kingdom Metazoa; phylum Arthropoda; class Insecta; order Lepidoptera; family Hesperiidae; genus Dalla; species Dalla quadristriga. Next base: position 6,773 of record DWLO01002498.1, on the reverse strand, counting down.
AGTGGAAATTCAACGTTTGAATCAATAACAGACAGGCATACCGATATGCTTATGTTGGTTTCGACATTTAAGAAACAATGGCCAGTGCATTTGTGGTATCGCTACGGGCTATTTAGCGACGACTACCTGTCTATCATCAACGCCCACTGGCTGCGCTTCCCGCCTCCATCTCCAGCCCTGCAATACACTTTGGGCGGGCTGTATATAACAATGGCTGTCATCGGTTGTTCGGGAAATGCAGTGGTCATTATTATGTATTTTAAGTAAGTAGTTGGCAATAAGTACTTTGACTATACAAAACAATACAATACAAAAACATTTTATTGTATATCAAGACAGAATATACAAATTAAGAAATATCAGCACATGTATACAATAGGCTATATGTGTACTTTGAAATAAATAAGATATAAATAACACTCAAAAACTATTAAATAATATTAGTTTTCTTTTCTTTTATATACTTTTAGTGTCAACTTTATTTCTTAATTCTTTTTTTAATTTCTTCGTTAAATAAAGTATATGGCTCTAAAACTAAATTAGTCTAAAGACATGAGAGTTCTTTATACAAATGAATCCAAATATTCTTCAAGAAATAATTTGTAGGTACCAATGCCTATTTGTCGCAACAGAAGATACGAGGAATAGCTAGAGTATCGTCCGAACATTAAAAAAATTTAAGGTTGTGAGTATGGATGGTATGCTACTCAATCACGCAAATAATGCTTTCCTCAAAGATAGAAAAGATTTGATGAAAAGTTATCGCGGGCAAAGCCTAGATTTTACTTAAATTCGTTTGTTTGTACTTCAATTAGTTGTTCAAGAACTGTTTTAGTATTGCATAGTCTAAGTATCAACTTATTCTGAAAAGAAACCACTTTATTCTGAAAGCGGGAGCGAATCTCTCTATGGAGCACATAATCAAAGAAATTACTTAATACGCTCGAAACACACTAGAAGATATTCTACATTTACTTTTACTTTATACCAAACACAGACCACTTAAACAGATTATTTGACTTTTCAGAGGGCGATACACTCCGACCATATAATTAGAAATCTTTCCAAAAATGTAAATTTGGTACGTTCTAAGATTTCAGCGGTTTTCTTGTAACAACATAACCCAATTAATTAATTTTGAAAGCAAAACTTTGTGTGTAAACAGAAATACTTCTGAAATGGAAGTAAAAACATTTCAGAGGTATTTTACGTTTATACCGTAAATAAATAAGGGGTTCAAATTTAGATTCACGTTGAAGAGATAAATCAAGATTGTTTTCTTAAACTTAGGTGATTTGTGTAGAGATGTTTTGACTTTGTTACTTTATACGTCATTAATTTATACATCCTTTTTTATAAAACGGCTTGTCTGATTAATGATTTTGTGTTTGTCTACATCGTCAACACACTAAATGATGCGTTCCTTAAGTGCAAATGATGATTACTCTAGTCTGGAATAGGTGGTAACTCCCCAGTCAAAATTGAGGCTAAGATAATTTTTTTGAATAGCATGCACACCTCTTAACTGTGGATATTCTCATTAGGTGGTAGAACCTGTATAGGTACAGTTTCCGCGAAACAGTATCACCACCAAGCACCACACCACCGGTCGAAATGGTGTGGATGCCGGTTACACTTACACAAGAGTCGACCACCTCTGACCTCCTGGGTAGCAATACATCTGTAACCAGCTTCGAATTGAATAAGAATAAAAATAACACGAACGATTACTTATATTTACAAACAGGACTATTTACACTAACAGTATCACATACAGACACACCCATTTTTTTGATTGGTAAGATAAGGTATGAAAAATGGGTGTTTTTTTGTTTGAAACGCCTTCACGGCTAACCTTACGACCGATCTTCATAAACTTTGGCAGAAAGATAGTTTGAGTTACGGAGAGGGTCATAGGACACTATTATACCCGAATATTAGTTCAGATTCCGAGGGAATGGGAACATAATAAATATACGCGGACGGAGTAGCGAGCAGCTGCTTGTGTGACTATAAAACGTGTGATTGCGATGTAGTTGCGCTGCGGCTTGCAGTTTCCAGGGCGCTGACAGTCACTCCCGCGCATGTGTGTTACGATGTGGTCGGCCGCTCGCGCTCAATTTGTGGTTGGAATGTATTTGAACAATGTATTTAGACTTGTTTAAATTATTACCATTCAATTATTTTATTGGTCAATTATCAAATTCAAATTATTTATCAATTATCAAATTGGTGCAAAAATTAGTGCTTAAGCATAGCACAAATTTTTGTAGTTTATGTAAAGTTTCTTTTAAATATGTAAAACCACCTTCGTCTGCTTTGGGCTTAGCCCAACGGTTGACTGGCAGAGAATACTTTTAGTATTAAGTACACCTTTTATACCATTATTGATTAAATTGGTGTAGTAAAGTTCCATACTTAAATTAAATAAAATAAATTTGAAAGTACAGGTACAGGTGGTAGAACCTGTATACGGTTCGCCCGGGGCGCTACTACCGCCACATCAATTTCTGCGTGGAATGGTTGTTTTTCGACAAGTGTGTTCCGGTCGCTATGGATATCGCTTACACTTACACAAAGGCTAACGATTACTAATATTTACTAACCAACTAATATTCCTATTAATACCCAATACTAACAGAGACCAACTAACTTACTATCAGTACCTCGCACGTTCCTACTAGAGGTCTGCGCGGCTGTCTATGGGCGGCAGTGGTTGGTTGAACTACATCAACGTTTGCTATTCAAATAATATTTAAAAAGGATTTTAATGATGTACGAATACATACGTCTGGCCTTAGCTTCTAAAAGTAGCAACGCGTTTTTACCCGATTCAGGTTAGTTTTGAACAATGAAACATTTATTGAATTGAGAATTATTCTCAAACGGATTAAAAGTTCTCATTGCGACAGGGCCAATGCTCGCCTATCCTCATTAAAGCGAGCTTTTCACTTTGTGCAAGTTCCCCTATGCATTTAGTTTTACTCAGCATGCATTTCTAATTCTTGGTATCGTACTTTGTTTCTGGTCGCTTGACGGCACATTTATCGGAATCTGAAATGTAGTTTAGAATGCTAATTAATTTTTCAATTTTTATTCACACAACCTCTCTAATTCTATTGTTATTTCTAATACAAGAAGAATTCAGTATGTACAGACCGACTGGAGTATTGCGACGAATTAATACGTCTCTTTGTCCACTGTCCTTGTGCTACTGATTATATAAGAATATGGAAAAAATAAGTTTAAAAGCGATAGTAGGAATCCAGCTTCAAAATCCTTCAGGGTTTAAGGTAAAAAACTGTAATATCTCATTTTCAAATGATGCAATAAATAATGATTATGATGATTATAACACATATTCTGCATTGTGTAATTTACTTTACCAAAAAGCAAATTAGCACACAAAACTGCTCCTCAGATACTAATGATTGTATGATCTACAGATAATGTGTCATATTGGCAAGAATAAAGCAAACGATAAAGAGAAGGAGATTTGATGATAATGATATTGATAAGAACCATACTTCTTCATCAGATGGAATATAAAAACTTACCCTTTTACCTTTCCTCACACCCTTTCTTTTGACTAAGTAGTTATTTCCAATATCTATCTCTGTGATCATTTGGCTCCATCACAAACTTTTATTCTATGGATGGATGATCTTCCTCAAACAATGTTACGAAGCAAGTTACTTTCTGATTCATAGGTTAAATACTAATTGTAGAATAGGATAGGATTCTAGTAATGTATTTGCTTATAAAATCTCTGCTTATAAAATCACTGCAACAAAAATAAAATCTTAGCGTACTACACCTAAAGCAGCTCTCACACTTAGTATAAGTCACTGCAGTGCAGTGGAACCACCACGCTTATTTGTAGTGTGACCCGTAGACATGTTCGGTTGGTCATGCGTGTCATTTTAAATAACACAGTAAATTTTAATACAATCTACTACTAATCATATATGATTTATGTAAAACATTAAAATACATAACTAGCACACCAACGGGAACAAAATTGTTAGTTCATAGAGAAATAATAAAATGTGATAAAACATGAAACGAAAGTTTCCACTTAAACTGTCAGCTGTTTGCGTTGCGAGCATTATTAGATCTTCAAAACCGTACTTTACGTGCAGTATAATACTTACTAAAAAAAAAAAATTACCTCCAGTTCGCTTTTTTATATCATATGGATGCACAAGTGGATAAGATGTTGCAACATAGTATTTATGATTCAGCGTCTGACCTCGGATAGGACTTCTAAAATAACTAAAATTAAATGTAGATCTACGACATGACGTGGGTATAATGGAACTATTTAGTCAGAATTCGCTCTACTGGTTTTCTTACGTTGGTCAAGTCAATTTACTGCAACAAAACCCTCTTCACAGGAAGAATCTTCAAATCAATTCAAGATATTTTAATATCGCTCAAGTCACACACGAATCACATTATGCCATACCGACAATCTTTCCGTTAACAAACAAGTGATCGATATCCCTTTTCCTTTGAAAAATTTGTTAAGTAGGTAGAAACCTATTATTCCCGCAAATATATTTGCTTCCCTCTTAATGTAGTAACCAGTAACTATGAAGTAATCTGTGGTCGTCTGTAATAAATCACACAAACTGTCCTATAAAAAGTAATAAACAAATAAATGATTTTATCTTTTAAAATGCTCTAGCTTTTGTTTGTCTACATTGTATGCCCCAAAAGTATTACAAAAGTTCTCTCTAACTTTACTCAATATACCTTGGTGGCCTGATGGTCGTGCGAGATAGCGACCGCAGATCATACCAAAGAAGAGGCAAAGAATATTGAGCTACTAGTTTGTGCCCACGGATGAGCCCGCATATAATTCGCTTTTCCATAAAAACTTTAAGGAGTCAACAAAGACTAGTCGAGATTTCACCCCAGCTGATATTTACTTACGGGGTATCTGCAGAGCACTTGAAGAAAAGATAAAAACATGCTCTCAATATGAAAATATTAAAAATTGTCGCAGGCAGACAAAAGTAATAAAGTTTTTAATTCCAAAACATCAATACTGCGTTTTCTCCACTTGCAATCACTTTCAAAAATCATATATATATAGAGCTTGCTAGTTAAGTGCTCTGGCAGCCGATTTTTTTATCTTTTTTAATTACTTTAATTTATTTTTAATGGCATTGTCTTACTTTCCAATTCAATTGTCACTGATTCTAAAATAACTCTGCTAATCAAGAATATCAAGATGGTGCCGGCGGCGGCGCTCGTATTACTGAGTCAAAAATTAGACCTTGAAGTAAACTTGTTCCCACACAAGTAACAAAATCCATCTTCACAGAATTCACAATTTTTTACTGTTTGTGGTGTGCGCGGATCTCGTAAAAAATACTCAAACTCAACTGAAACGAAAGTGAAATATTTCACGATAGACCCACTTCCTTTAGTTTTTCATTTAAAATTGCCTGCCACGATCCCTATTAAATAGGTACACTATCTTGGTTGTCTTCGATCTTCGAGCGGACTGTAGGACTCTGGTGTTGTGGTGAACGGAAAAGGTTCTTCAGGTTATAAGGCCTTTAATTGGAAACAAGGGGACAGTCGTATTACACACATTGTATTGCACGGTTAAGTTGATTGACACTTAAGGGCACGCAAGCCCAGTACTTTTCCATACAAACGTAATCTACAAATAACTTAAATGTTTTTGGTTCCACGCCCAAAACTAAGCATGATATCTATCTATTTCTATCTATAAATATCTATTTGTCTCATCATTATCTAAGTTTGCTCCTATACAAAACAGAAAAAAAGGTATTGGTTTAGAAGTTACGAGCCTCAAAAAATCCATTTTTCAACACGAATTTTAACGCAACTTTGGGCAGAAATAAATAATATAAGGAGTATGAAAAGTCCAATATAATTTACCTATGTATATCTTTGTTCAACGATAATACATTTAGTAGTTTTTAAAAACAACCCGTTTCCCCGAAGGACTATTCAAAATATTTCGCGCGCTTGTTTTCGCTAAAATAAATCTTGCATCTCACCGTATATTCCCACCCTACGCGGGGGGCGGGTAGGTGGTCGCCCTATTTATTAATAATATTTTAATATTAAAATTTACAATATTTGTCGAGTTGCCAACATGCTAGAGAACAGAACTCCTGCATCAAAATATTATTCCTGTTCGTATTTTATTATTAGTAATAAGGCTTCCTGAATTTCGGCACTGCATATGAATTCAGAATTTCTTTTACTTTTATTTTTATTGATATTAATGCTAAATCTCATAATGTATACTACAATTCGTGCCATTTTATTCAAATCTGAAATATTCTCAATGAATTCTAATCGTAAATCAACAGTAAACAATAAACGCTTTTCCCTTATTTACTAGTTTGATTCCCGGTTAGGGAACTTATTATTTATCTAGCGATCTATCTAGCGATCTATCTAGCGATCTATCTAGCGATCAATTTTTACCTGAAAATGAATATTGTTGAACCTTCACGAAAATCCACCCCGAGACAGTTTTAGCATTTTCGCTATTCCTCGAAGTTACGAGTAGATTTGATTTAGTGGATTTGGCAGCCCACACCTGCCTGAATAGTTCACCTGTATATTTGTTACTTTAGTGTACATGAAGGGTGAGGAAACTTTTGCTTCATTATCTCCATAAGAAAATAAAGGATGATAGCCGAGCGGTTAAGACTTCGGCCTTCTACTCGGGAGGTCCGAGGTTAAATCCCAGGCACGTGTAAACCTATGACTTTTCTAAG
>DWLO01002497.1:0-12441 GCA_018245335.1 Dalla quadristriga | reverse complement strand
ATCAGCAGCCCGCCTGCCCAGCGTGATGATTATGGGCAAATCCTCCTATATTTGGGAGAGGCCTTTAGTTCAGCAGTAGACTATTGATGATATAGGCTGTTGATGAGGATGAATCAGTCAAGCATTTTTTCTACAACACAAGATATTATTATGCTATAACCATACGAAAGGGCTAAAATGCTAATGTCGACATTGACCACACTGCATGTGCGTTTGCTACTCTGATAACAGATGCAAAAAGAGTAGAAAGTCGAAAACACGTTTTCGAAAATCACTAACCAAACCAACAAAACCATTTCGTAGTGATATTACAGACGTATCTTATTTACATACTTTTTGCGACCCTGGCTCTCTAGACTTTAGTCTGAACTTTTTATCAGAACCACCTCAACCCCTGAATATTCAAATTAGAAACTCTACGCCGACGGCAAAGCGTCAACTACGAAACAAAAACCTCGTTGAACAATGTAACATTTGATCATTTGAAATTTGAATAATAGAATGTTCGATCGGAGGAATACGTCTACTTCAAAATGAATATTGCAAGTGACGTTGAGTACATACTTGGAAATGTAAAGGGGTGGGGGAAAGAGGGATGGGAGGCGGCGTCTTGGCTGGCCAGGCCAACGATCAGTCACTGTCAAGTTACCGATAGCACGAGACGTCTTGGTATTGCGTAGAAGTTTATCGTTAACGATATCAATTCGTGTTTTTAATCGAAAATTTATTTACTCCAAGAGGCGTATATGGACAGGCTGGGGGCGTATTATGGAAAGAAATGAGCGATTATAATCAATTAAAGTTGGGTGCTGTTTGCGATTTAAGTTTTAATGCCACTAAGGTATTTATATTCTTAAGAAGTGGATGGCTTCTTCGTTTCCGATTCTTACCATTAGCGTTATGATATTCATCACGCCAACTGTTTGTTAAATTCCTGACAAACATGGAATTTATTTATTCACACAATAATAATAACAACGTAACAGCCGTGTTCGGGCATGTTTGAATTGTCTTCAGATGTAGTCTGGCTATAATTGGTTTTCAGAATCTGATGCTGGAGCGGGAAGGTAACGCAAACATGTTTTATATAATCCACTTATTCATTACAACGCTTTTATTATCGCTTGAAAATACGCTCGTGCAAACGAGTTCCGACATTTGCAGTTGTCGGTAACAAGCAATGACCACTCCGATATTTCCCCGACATTTCTACTCTAATCACATAAAACCACCACCACGAGGTAGATCCTGTATACAGTTCACTAGGGGCGGTACCACCGAAAACAATCCGTAAACTTCTCGCCATTTTTCTTTGTCAAAAATGAGGCATATGAACATTAAAATAAATGTTTAAAATGTCCGTAATTTTATTGTCAACAATGATAGCAAATCACATTTTTCAAACGTCTACCTAGACTTTTATAATAAGTGAAAATGTTAGGATGTGCGAGCAAGAAAGATGCAAAACGTCCTCTTAAATTGTAATAAATAGTAATTATTTATTATAGACATTTACCTAGTGTAAAGGTTAATGCGATGCGCCTGTCAAATCTTACTTGCTCAGCACATTAATTAACTACAGGTCTTCATCCGCTATAATCAAGTAATAAATTCTAGCCCTACTTTTTAAACGATGAAGTTGAATTATAGGTTTTGCAAAAGCACTTACCTAGAACAGACATTGATGACAATTATTAATTATGAGTGAGTTGTGACGTTATTATTTCACGCTCGGTGAGAAAAAAATAGCCGATTTAAACGTACTTTTAATTAAAAAAATAATTACGTGTCTACATTGGAGATATTAGTGAAAAACGGACTAGGCCCGACGTGCACGACTAGTCTGGTGATCCTGATAAATCAACGTGAGTATAGCCGCTAACCCATTTAAAATAAATACGAACACTCCCAAATCCTTTAGTAGTAAAATAAATTATCTTCATTAGCAAAACAATTTTGTAGGTTATAAAACATACCGCCATCATTCCTTATCATCCTTACTGGATAGCACCACTTTATTCAAATCGTCATTGCGTCCTTATCATACCAAATCGTTCCCCTTGCTATACCCCGCGGAGAATTTATTACGCCGCTGATTTTTTCAATTGCCAACCGGTATCCACCAGGCGAGATTTATAAGACATTTTCATACAAAGAGTCACGTAATTCAGCCCCTTTGTCGGTGACCCGTTCTCGAGATAGTTTCTCGAGGATGCGAAAAAATGACACCAATGTAGAACGACGATAGAACGGCAGTATCGGTTTTATTCGATTTGTTTAAGCTTGATTTCAATTCTGTATGCACCTTCATCACTGGGCATCATCTCTGCTAAGCGGGTCTCCTCTCAGAACCTATATTTAAATAGGCAAAGACAAACAGTTACTTTTACTTTTTACTTTTTTTTACAGTTTGTCGACCGAGTTCTTATAAAAAAAAATCAGGACTAACTAACAGTCTCTCGCACATCCTAATAGGTCCTCAAATACGAGGTTGTCACAGATGTCCATTGACGGCAGTAGTTGGCGGGATTGCATGCTATTTGTTTGCTATTCATGTGTTATAAACAAAAATATATCAAATATTAGTAAGCCCAGTTAGTAATTGTTAGTATTTTTCTTATTCCAAGCTATCTCGAACAGATGCGTTGCTATCCCTGAGGACTGAGGTGGCCGCCTCTTGTATAAATATAACGAGTAGGCGGCCTAAGTCTTTACCGCTCTGCTACCGCTCCGCTTACCTCTTTACCTCAAAAAAGTATAAATCGAACAATAAATAAATAAAACTTAAACACTTGTAATGCAAGACAGAGTAAAGAAACCGCGAAGCTAGAGCGATGCGGGTCTCCCTTTAGTTTCAAGAGTTTTTACTGCCAATACGTGACTTTTTCTAAGCAAAGTTATATAGAATGGATTTAATGTGATAAAATTGTTCTGTTCTACTCGTTTTGGTTTTGTTTTACTGAAGCGCTCACTGCCGCGCGGCAATTGTAACCGATACATGAAATGAAGCTGCGGCCGGAATTTGGTGGTAGGCTGCTAGTGGTAAACATATTATGCAAATAAGATCCCTGTTTCGACTAGAAACACCTCTTGTAAACCTCCTAGTATTTCACCAAGATCGCTAAGAAATGTGGATTTCGTGGGTGCAGGACCGGTCGGCGAGGCGTCGATTACGGGAGGCCTATGTCCAGCAGGGACCTTTAAAGTCTGATGGATGGATGATGGTGAAAATGACATGATCGCATCTGTGCTTCGGAGGGAACGTTGCTGTCAGGCCCGGTTATAATTATTAGATAACAGTCGTTAAGATTTGTCGGTTTACGACTCTCGTGTTGGCCACTAACCTCACCGAAAATGTGCACTGGAGTAAGCTCTAGGCCTCTTCGGTTGTGAGTAGATACTTGTACGCTGCAATGAGCCATGAGCAATGGTAATAGGTAAGCCGTAAAGTAGCCAACTATTTTGTTGGTGTACTAATAATATAATTTATCCTTAAGCACTTATGACGTTTTAGAAAGTTATTGCTTGGTACGGTATTAATTAAATTGATACCTTCCTCACGTTTATATCTGCTCCGCTTGTGCCGTTTTGCGCTGTAGCGTGTTATTTGTTGTGGTACCTAAAACTATATAGAATGGAGTGTGCTGTGAGATTACGACGGCATGCAATCGCAAGTGGACTGCGCTGTGACCAACCGCGCGCAGACAATTATATTATACATACATACAAACGTGAAATTGTAAGATAAGATAAACTTAGTCTAGTTTTTAAGAGTGATGAAGTATTACGTACCTAATGTAATTACATGATTTATAAAAAAATAAATGGAAATGTTTTGGTGCGGAATTTCCAAAAATATATCTGTCTTTTATTTATAATTTATTTAATTTTTTTTTGGGAAACATACAGTGGTGTCTCACATAATTAAAACAACAGAACACAACTACTTTTTTTTTCGAATGGACATTTCCTGTTGGCCCTACTGGCCTTTACAGCGCGACCGAACGGAAAGTAGCGACTGTAACAATTTCTCCCCTTAACTGCAAGGGGTGGGGGTGAAAACATAAAATATTTAACACAGACAACAGCTAGTACATAACATATAACATAAAACGTTTGAGAATAGAAGCGATGCAGTTCCTCAGTGGTTTTACTACTCAGACGTGACTTTACTAGAAAGCTAATTTATTTAGGAGGATCTAAGTAAACACTTAGCTTTTAACATTGTAATTTTATATGCTTAACCAAAAGCTCTTTTTGAACTTATAACGCTGGAACCCTGGGAAATGACACAGGCTACTTTATGAAGAAGAAAAAAACCCTAAAAGTGTACGTGTATGTGTGTTAAGGCAATATGAAAAACCGAATTTCACCGTAAGTCTAGTCTTATTATATCAATAAATAAAATTGGAGTGTCTGTATGTGATATTGAAATTAAGGTAAATAGTTAAATGTTAAATAGTTAAATGGAATATGATATTTTATAAACACCTAACCATAATCAACCGTTTGTAGATTTTTTGTCTGCCTGCCTGCGATTTTTTGTCGCGAATACTCTCAAAAACAGCTAAACGGATATTGTTGACATTTTCAGGGATTGTAGAATGTGCATCAACTTACCGCATAGACTATGTTTTATCTCAATATCTCAAATGGTTTTTAGTTATAGACCTTAGCGCCTGTACCGTGTGTGTCTGTAATTTTTCTGTATTTTGAGATTTAACGCGGGTGAAGTCGCGAGCTCTTACTAGTTACAAATACAAAAGCTACGAAGCTACGTCAGACCGAGACAGTTAGTTGAACAATCGATCTTAAAAAGGTTATTTTGCGGCGGAACTCAAACTATCAAAGTTTATAACAAAATATCGCCAGAGCGCGCGCTTCGAACCGAAAGCGCTCCTCAGTTTGTACACTTTTTACGAGCGAAGCGTGACTTTTTGCTTAGTGCGGTTGCGTCCGGATTTGCATCCGTACTTCCTGCGACGGATGGACTTTGAATAAAGATGCGCAATCCTAGTCGCCGAGACTTTTGCTAAAATGGGTTTCGAGATGCGTTTTATAACCGCTAACTGTATGCGTCACTCATAATAATTATTAAGATGCCAAATATGATCTCACAACTAACTCGGAATAAACATCGAATTCGGATTTCCGCAACTTTCAAATCACCTTGAAGACTCGTACTATCAGCCTATCAGCTCGTTTACTTGAATTCGGGCAAATATATATATTTCTTATTTTATTTTACAAAGGGCAGCCAACAAGACAATACATTACATACTTAAATCTAAGTCTTTATTACAATAAAAATAAATGTAGTCAATTATAGGCTATCACGGCATGTATCGTGGTCGAGCTAATGAAAAATATTTACAAGCAATTTTATCTATCTATCCCCTTGAGAAATTTAATTATTATATGAAATCCGATTAAGACGCTTTCGATGCACACGTTCAAAAAGATCCTCAGCAGATCGGGATTTTTTCATATTGTTCTTTTTATTATGAGTCGATCGATAGGTAACTAGTTTTTATGATACGTAAGACAATGGTGACGGCGGCGGTTCGTTTACAAGATATTCCCGACACTTTCACGAGTCACCTCAAGACAAAAACAAAGCTATCTCACTGTAATCAATCAGTATTCGAACAATCGCGCCTACAAATTGATACCCGGAAATGACTTATCTGTTTCCTGTTCCAAACCTCGAAAGCTTACGATAAAAGTATTAAATCTCACGAAACATACGAGCTTTCGATACAGATAAAAACAATAAAACTTATCTGATTCGAGATAAACAACTTACATACAAATCTAGATAGTTTATTTGACTTCAAAATGTTAAGATAAAACTTCACATTTTCATTTCGTATGTTAAATCATTCATGTAATATATTTAAAAAACAAAAATTAATCACATATTTCGTCGTAAATGTATTTTCTATTTTTAAGTAACTAAGGTACTTAAAAATAGACTATTTCACATTCTCATTATCAAGGCGGAAAAGTTATCTGATCAGAATAAAAGAAAAAACATCGTTGATTATTATTAATAAGATTTTAGGTTATAAGACCAATACAGAAATAACTAAAATCGATATTCCTTTCAACCAGAACCAAATATAGAAAGCTTCTAATATACCTACCACCATCAATCTTTCGTTGCATTTACTATTTACTTGTACCTTCCAACAACCAAATGGTACAGTTTGGACGTTTTTTTAACTTTGCAAACCTGAATTAATGGTCCTAAAAGGGCACTGCAGCATCCGTAATGCTGAAAACCCCACCTGGGTATCACCTGAACAGAGCCATCACTGTACATTAAGTTGACTAAATATGCAACTGTTGAGTAATGAGTGCCGGCAACCATGCATTTAAGAAAACGCTAAATTCTTTTTACCGCAGAAATTACTGTTCGACGTAAATAGCGACAATGGCGAATATTGCCCAAGAAGAAATGCCGCAGCTAGCTTCGAAAGAGCTGAGGCGTGTAGACGTCTGGACGTGACCGCCTCTGTCAGGTCTATTTACACTTCGTGGACTAGAAGCGCCTCATGTAGTTTTTTAGCACACTACTATATAATATTATAAATATTATCGAGTATAAAATAGTTCGGACGCTCGGTAGAACGGACAATTTCTATACGTGAAATCAACATAAACTGGATTAGCATTAAAAGTGTACCATTCCAGTTCACAAACTAAAAAAATATTTGCATTCAAATTGGACACAATACATTATTATAATGGTGATGTACCAGTGGTCCTATCCATTGGTCCTATTAAAAGTTTCTAACGATATAATAAAACCGGCCGGCCGAGGGTTCCATAAAACCGAACAATGTACTTGTATTATCAAATTATAAAATTGTGCTAGCTTTCGGGGCGTAGATTTAGTAAAAGGGTCCCGTTGGTACTCTTTAGGTACGGAACCCCAAAACTAAAAGAGTGTAAAGGATTCTGGTACCGCAAGGATATTAAAATTTCGAGAACAAAATCGGCGAACACCATTTTGTTACTACCTTCAAAGACGTCAGCAGTCGAACAATTGAAAGGCTTGTAGGCATTCAGGAGAAGGGCTGTAAGGGATATGAGATTTCGGACATGGATGTGAAAGGGATATTCAAGTCGTCATATCCGTCTCCCATGACTGTAAAAACTATTTCAGATAAACGATGATTGCAGATAATTTCAGTTATGGATATCTTTAAAAATACATATCAAAGAAAAGTATAACAGAATAACAAAAAACAATCTAATAAAAGAGAACCGCATTCAATTCTGTATAAAAACCGCTACCTTTATGTATTATGCCTAAAAACCTTCCCGGAAAGTATCTTTATCAGTTAGTGGAACCGCGAGATATTTACGAAAACTGTCATACATTAAACAGGTTGAAATAAGAACCTTTTTATGAAACTCCTTTTCTTTAAAGTCGGTTAAAAACAACTGACTTTAAAATTAGTTTTTTTTAAAAGTTGTTTTGTACACAACTTCAACGCTTAGAGACGTCTTTACATTTTAATTACATTCCGGTTGCGGATATCTTTTTATTTCGGATATCGGATAGTTTATGTTTCGGTTACGGAACTCCTCAACATCCCTAATTGGGAGCATTGTGCAGGCTTGACAGCGGCGGGCGACGGGGAAAGGTCGAGAACTCCTTTGTATCTGCGATCAATTTGGTGAAAGATATCGCTTTAGTAAACCGCGGCTTTTGTATCATCGATTGTAGTTGAATTAAACTTCTGTTTCCTGTCGTTCCAATCCAGATATTACATGCCTGCACTAAGTGGACTTTTAATTTGAAAACAAGTCAACGGAATTGTCTATAAAATATTTAGCAATGCACTTACTGATTACTAGGTACATTTTACATATTTTACAGTGATCTGGAAATCATTGCCTAATTTGAAGATTTCTACACAAAATCTAAAATCCTAGAAACATTTCTAAGTCGTCACTCTTCAAATTCAATTCGTAATTCAAATGATTTGCATCTCCGCAGTTAAATTCTTACAAGTATTAAAATCTTGTCAAGAAATCTACATCTCAAAATGTCTTAAAATATTTTGTCGTGACCAATCTTATGATCCGATTATGTAACGTATTTTACTAGACTCACAAAATTTAAAAAAGGAAAACCGCCAGACTGCGCTCAACATTTGCGAAAGCGCCGTTTATGTCGAGCAAAGATTGAAAACATACGAAGCGCGTTTTTATTACTGACTACTACTGATACTAACCTATACTAACGCTAGCTTGTAAGAATTCTGTACTACTAACTTCCTACTAACAATATTATGATTGAAAATTTGTTATTGTATATGGACTAACTCTAAAATAAATGAATATTATTATTAACTACGTTTGGTACAGAAATCACAACTTGATAATTATTTACTTAGAAAACTTACTTTTTAGTATTAGGTACTTACCCAAAACATACTGTCTGCCTTAACTTAAGCTGCAACTGGAGATATGCAACAACTAAGCAACGAAGTCTGTTCCTTTGATAATCTATTTAATCGCTCACAATTTCACAAATCCTTAGCTTCCATACGCACCAAATCGCGTATTGTCTCGCAAAACTATAATGACCTGATACAATAACAGGACGTGTGTCGTGGCGGGTTCGCACCAACTCGCACCCCGTGTGTCCTCGCGGCGAGGGGGCATTCATCGAAGCGCAGCCCTGTCTGCGGCCCTCTGTTTACCCGATCCACAATAACTCTTTGTATGACTAACTTTTCACTTTGTTCGCTTATTGGTATCAAACTGGGAAACATTGGATTTCTACCACTATGTGTAACAATTTTACAATGGTATTTTGAAGTTTTTACTAGACTTGAGGGGAATAGAGTCACATGATAAAAGAAAAGACGGAGGAATTAAAAATTATTGGAATTCTAAGAAGAAACATGATTACTAAAAGATACCACACCACCCCACAACATTGGAAGAAGTCAACTTGGAAAGCCCTTAACAATAAGTTCAGTAAATTCAGAATTCCCCATTTACGACAGTTTATTTGAAAAAATGTTTCACCAATTCAAACGGCCGTATTCTTTTACATAGACTCTTTATAAGTTTACACATTGTATTTGTTGAATTTAATAGTTAATTATAACTGGACTATTACACAGGAACATGAATGGACATGAATGACTGACACTAAGTTAAACTAACATTACTATTCCGCCAGGTCTCTTCAGGATAATAAAAAAGATAGCAATAAAATACAAACTTAATAAAATGTGGCTGGCCATAGACACATTTTATTAAGATTTAGACACTAAATGTCTGTCTACTGCCAGTTATAAAAATCGATTAGGCTATTAGACTAGACTTGTACTAATTGGTTTTCCTCTACCAAGTTGTCATCCCCTTTTCTACAACATAAAGATATAATGTAAAAGCCTTTTCCGAGGCTCACGCTATTTTCACACCCTCACAAATCCATTCAGTGCCTAGTTATTGCGTTATTGAAATATTGAGTAACAATCAATCCCCAAGAACATTCGCGTTTATAATATTAATATGACTTGTACTATTGATTAAATTACGCTGCAAGACGTGGGAAATATATTTCGTCAAACATTAAGAAGTATTCTTTCAAAACTTGACTCGTAACATTTCCAATACCTTTTTTTCTATTTTTATTGTATAAGATCTTGTTACACAAATAGATTGTGATACGTGATAGCGGTGGGAGTTATAAATAAAATAAATCGTTATTCAAGACCATCGCTGTATAACATTTCTTAATCAGGTATAAAAGTAATGTTTATGCCAGCAATCAATAACATGTTAATGACAATTCCGAACATCAACAACAACTATTGATAGTTAGCTAGTAAAAATTAAATTACTTTTTGTTTTTTTTTTATCCAACGAGCCAATGCTGCCAGCGTTCTGATCTATTATGACATAGTGTTTTGGAATATTCCACTTGTAATATTTGTTCTGTACTTGTGTTACTGTAGCTGTGTTACTATTCCTGAGAACTTAAGTGGTGAATAATTATTTAACTGAATTAAAACTATTGTAACTCCGTTAAAACTTTTCTTATCAGCAGCAGCACCAAACTACGATGAGTTAAACTTCGCAGTGTTGTAAACTATATCAAAAAAAATCCCGCCTTCTTTGTCATTATTTTGTACAACTATTGTCTCAAATGTGTTTTATTGACATGTAATTTTTAAGTGATAGTAGATCTGATGTAAAATACACAGAATTGAAGGAACAGTTTAAGAAATTAAAAATAAATATTTATACGCAATATCTTATGTAGTCAAAAACCCTCTACGAACTAGCAGCAAATCTTTCTGCTAATAAATAAAGTTGATCATATATATTTTAGACTGCATTCATAATCGCTAAAAAAAATTATTTGGAAATTAACTTTTAATTTAATTTCTTTTCGTTAATAGTTATTATTAAGTTATTATAACAATCGGTGCGTGTCTTGTAGAAAAAACTGATGAATCGCAAAATCCAGTACCTCATGACCACAAGTAAACGTTTTTCATGGGTTAAATTTCACATTATTACAAGGCTTAAGGAATAAGTGTCAAACAATCGTTATAATGAAGACAGTCGCAGTAAACTAAGAGGATCCGAACCTTGTACTATTGTAAAGGACACAATAGATGCATCATTATGCGCTCAGTGTTCAACAATTACGTCGCTTTCAATAGTTTTCCGACGCAAATGAGAATGTAAGAGAAAGGCAAGCTTGCTTGACGAGTCATTGTTAGGTCTAATTTTCAACCCTAAATATCTGCGAAAATAAGCGTGAAAGAATTGAAACAATTTCTTATATATACGGTACTATGGATTTATCTATTAGATACTTGTAATACCAATGAATACGAACGGAACAAACTTGGCTATTGCCATTGGAAATAGTCAATAATGAGGCTGTTGGCCGATTTCACCAACGACCCCTCATTTTAGGATACTCCTAAGAGGACTCTATTTATGTGACTTTTTAAACGTAACGTATACCTACTTCAAACTTTTAAAAAACGGAAATAAATCCCTAACCGACGGCTAAAAATACTCAGAGATCGGTTAAGAGTTTATTTCTAACGAGTTATTTCGTATGAGTAGTGTGATATTCTCCGCAAGAGAATTTTTCACGAATCGAGAATATTCTGAAATATTCTATCCCTCAAAACTACAGACAATCTTGCAGCAGACATATTTAAATGGCAAATAAAATTTGCAGCCAGTTTTATAAATGACCAACAGCACGTTAAATCAGGTTGAGTGGTTAACACAAATTCTGCATAAACATAAGTGGCTAAGCTTTTGTTGATAGCAGAGCACTCGCTCCATCTAGGTTCTCAGAATTCCGCTTCAACTTTGTTTATTTCAGTTTGTTTGCAGTTGTTTATTGGTTGCAGTGGCCGCTCCTGTACTCGGTTCTCAACTAGGAAATCATATCAAGCTACTTTTATGTATTGGAGAGAATTATTAGCTTGTTTTTTGTAACTTTTCATATTACAAGAAAAATTATATTGAGAGGGCGTCTCGTTTTCCATCTCTCTCGCTCACAGGTTTTCTATGGTTGTAAAATTCTAGCTAGACAATTGAATGATGTGATTCATTATGATTGTTGACAATAAAATTACGGGCTTTTTGAACATATTTTAATTTTCACATACCTAGTTTTTGATAGAGAAACATGGCGAAAACAATTCGTAGTTTTTCATCGTTCGTTTAGAACGCCGTTCTCCTTCGTTATACTTACCCTGTTCCAAACCGCACTGAAGCAGCGTGGTGAAGTACGCCCCAGACCTCTTCAGTTTGGCAGTGGATCGCTAATGGGTTATATTCTCAAGAATCTTAAAGTTATCCACGACATTAATTTTGGTAACGAATTATCAAACGTTTCAATCTTAGTTACTTACCTAAAGCTGCCCTTCAGCTTATCATCGAAGTAACCGCATTGACGATGGGCGTCCTTCGTCAATCTTTATTAGCCCACCAATATAATCGATTGGCTAGATTAACGGAGATCTCCCCGAGTGTTCCGCTCGATTTGTGTAAATTGAGCTTTTGATTAGACTCCTTCTTCCCCGGACCGCTACTTAATCAACGAGTGTGATGTATGGTGTCCTCCACTAGATTATCTATACATGTAATAAAATTGGAAATTTTACGTGACAGTGCATCGGAGGTATTGGTTAAAAAATGGATTGGACGACTAAGAGAAATAACAGAATTAATTTCGACATGTTTTATAATATTTGTCGACGCTTCACTTCTAAACGGATTCCTATGTAATTTAGCATGGAGATAGTTTGAATAAGCGATGATAGCTTAGTGGTTAAGACTTCAGCCTCGTATTCGGGGGGTCCGGGGTTCAAATCCCAGGCACGCATCGATGACTTTTCTAAGTTATGTGCGTATCAAGTAATTGAATATCAT
>DWLO01002496.1:0-12442 GCA_018245335.1 Dalla quadristriga | reverse complement strand
ACTAATAGGACTTACAGTCGCTAACAGTCCTTTCCCCATAGTCCTTATTACTAACGAATACTGACCAACTAACATTCTTGGACTAACACCTCCAGCTCCTTTTACGGTCCTATTCGAGGTTTGTCTCAGATGTTATGGGCGGCAGCGGATGGGTGGAGCTGCATGCTCGTTGGCTATCTTATGACCATAAAAAAAAAAAAAAATTGCGAAAGCTTCATTGTTTGTTTGTTAGATACGCCTTGACGTCCAAAACATAAGTAGTAAATATCTACACTAAATCCCCAAAACTAGTGAACATTATATACAATGTATTGACGCGTTTGGAAAACAAAAAACGTGCCAAACTACAAAATATTTTGCTAAAAATACAATAGACAACGCAGCAGCGTCCTCTGTGCAGCAACTACCGTCCTACCAACCTAACTGCCCAGCGTGGTGATTATGGTCAAATCCTCCCATTTTTGGGAGAGGCCTTTAGTCCAGCAGTGGGCTGGTAAATAATAACAATAATAATAAATCATTTAATTCGGACTTACATCCATACATGTGTTAGTTACATTGCAACTTAGAATGAAGGTTAGTAATACACACTCATATAAAACAAAACAAAAACAAGAAAACAGACATGAATAACAATAATAGACCT
The DNA here is from genome assembly GCA_018245335.1 of Dalla quadristriga. NCBI lineage: Eukaryota > Metazoa > Arthropoda > Insecta > Lepidoptera > Hesperiidae > Dalla > Dalla quadristriga. The sequence continues at coordinate 11,796 of DWLO01002496.1, read as the reverse complement.
GAGTTCCAAAAAAAAAAAATGTGAAGCGCAACTGCGACAGAGCGGCGTGACGTCCCCACATGCAACTCTGTCCAATGTTTGAGTATGGGGCCGTCACACCTCTCTACCACGATACACACTAATACGCAGAATACTGTTGGGCTGTCGCGCACCCGCTGCTACAGCGAAGCCACTCGTTTGCGTATGATGGCATGGAAGCATAAAGGAATAAAGGATATTGATGATGATAATAATCGAATGTTTGTAGTCGGGTCTTATAAGTATGATCACTTCTAAAACGAATTATTTTGGTTAAATTTTGAGCAACTTCATTGTGAGCGGACACCGTAAAGTTCAAATAATGATCGGAAAACTTCTAAAATAGTAGTAAATTCGTATGTACTGTTCACTCAACTAGAACAAATATTTAATGATTCCTAAAAATGGCGTCCGTAGCCAGAGTGGTCAGATCATAGAGTTTCTTGCAATAAAGTTAGTAATACTTCTATATACAATTAAATTAAATTAAAAACTTTCTATCATCAATTGACAGTAAGCAATTATGCTTTTAGGCTAAATATTAGTCTTATTCTTTGTTAACACCATGAATAGTATCTAATAGAAAATCTCCATTTTTTATCTGTTGGTTTGGCATTCATACTCATTCAATTTGGTGTAGTAAGCTTGATTGACTGAATGAAGGAGAAGTACAATACAAACGAATGAATGGGAGAGAACGGAAAGGAAGGACGGAGACGGGAGAGGGAAGAGAAACGAACTCGCGGAAATAGCATCCGTTCTGTGCAGTCTTTTTAATTTGCTATTTATTAAATTGTGGCATTTATTATTTGTTATCATAACCTTGATTATTATTATATACTGAACTAAGTGTTTCCGTAGCCAAAATGGCAATGCAACCACACAGCAAGAAAAGAGTGTGCTATTACTATGATAGTAAGTATTACAAACTTTGTTACCCGCCACTGTGATATAAAACAGTATTATTTTATTAATCAATAATATATCCACTTAAATCGTGACTAACAGTAACGTAGAAATGATAATAATTACATCAATATGGATAATTACGGTTTGTAGAATAGTAAAAACTGTCTTGAGATTTTTATCAACTTGTGCCTCAGTTTATTTAATGGCGTCTGTAGTCAATCCAGTGATTCCATTGGTCGGTCGTCTTTTGTCTTGTTCTTATTCAACGCGCTACAGACTGCTTAATGTCAAGCCATGAAAAGAACTGAGAAACATATTCATATGAATTTAGAATTGAATTTTTTGAGCAACCAATCACTTAAAATTATTATTTTTATCTGTAGGTGACATAGGTAATTATTATTATGGACAAGGACATCCCATGAAGCCTCATCGTATACGTATGACACACAACTTATTATTAAACTATGGCCTTTACCGGAAAATGGAGATTTATGTAAGTACCCATCGGCAAATAAAAATGAATTAATTTAATACAAAATCAGTCAAGAATATACGTCAAAATGTAGCAGTTAATAAAATTTTATTTAGTAAACATATTATATAATTTTTTGGGTTAATTCTTGTTTCCACTTATAATCCAATACAATACAAATATACCTCATTGCTTTAGAAAATAGTATATTATCGACATAGATTTATTTATTTCAATTAATCTAGGACGCAAGTCTGCCCGGATGGACTAGGGGCATAACTTTATTTTCCTTAGTCTAACTTTGATCACCCGAGTGAACCACAGGAACTTATTCTAGCCTATGATTGAACCTCCGATGTCTTAACATTTATAAATACAGAGACCAATTAAATAGTATGTCTATGACCCGCATAACTTATTTGTACTTGACAATTTTTGACTTGAATTTCTTTCTTACAGAGACCTCACAAAGCAACTGCCGATGAGATGACAAAGTTTCACTCTGATGACTACATTAGGTTCCTACGCTCTATCAGGCCGGACAATATGTCTGAATATAATAAGCAAATGCAGAGATGTAAGTTATTTTGATGAACAATAGATGGAATTAATTGGATTTGATTATTCAGATTTAAAATGGTTTAATAGTATGAAAAAAATCATTATTAAAGTAGAACTCCTATTTCAGTAAGGGACTGGGACTTCGGCCCACTACATATATTTTTGTCTTACAATGGTATATTTTTTTATTGTGTACAAAAAGAATTCCTAGTTAAAATCAGTTAGAAATTTCGAATTTTTTACCCAGGTTTGAGTGAGTGATTGTTGGCCATAATAATAATAATTGAGGTCAAAAAGAGCTCTAGGATAAGGTTTAAGTTGTAATTTGTGTGTTTTGTTTAACAACTCGTTTTTGTTAATCCAGCTACAATATTTTTTTGGAATAATTTATAGTTCATTTTTATTAATTAAAAACTTCTACCATCATCAAATCAATAACATTAGCACAGCAGGTGTTATAACTATTACATTTTAATGGGCTATATGCATTTTTCTTATATATTTTTAAATAACTGATTGTTATGGTATAGTAAACAATATAAATAATGTTGGAAATGTTTCAATTTAATTTAAAAAACATATTTAAAACCGAGAATAAATTTGAGCTGTTTAAACGCCGCCATTTTTCGCGCGCTTAGTATGACGTCACGTAACACCAGAATCGTACCCCAAAGACTACACACCATACAAACGTCTACACCTTGACACGGCCGTTGACGTCGCGTTTCGTTCCAAACAATGGCGTTGCGTTTCGTAATATTAAACTTCGTTAGCCTATTTTGATCGTCTCTTTTATTTAATTTTTCCATTAAAAAGGAATAAAATAAAAAAATAATGGCTAAGATTGAATGTCTGAACTGGGCTGGGTTTTGGGCAGTCTCTTTTGACCACCTTATGCCAAACCAATTTATGAAATTATAGGATTACGATACCGCGCCAAATATATGTAGATAGGCATAATACATGTCAGTTTCATTCTGCAATTCATGTTTATTCTCAAATGTAAAGCTAACAATATCTTAATTGGGGAACATTTCAACTATAAAGGATAAATCTGTAAATTTTTAAGTTCATACACATTTTAGAATGATCAATTTGTGTTCCAGTTAATGTAGGCGAAGATTGCCCTGTATTTGATGGTCTATATGAATTCTGCCAACTTTCGGCTGGCGGTTCAGTTGCTGCTGCCGTGAAGCTGAATAAACAGGTATTTATTATGTATATTTCAATTCTGATTTTCTCAACTCACACTTCTACACTTTAGTGCATTTTTATTAAAAGCCATTTTGCCGTCGACTAATTAGCATTTGTATTTGTGTGAAACAGCTCTGTGAAAACAAAGCTACATTGTGTTAACAAAAGTGTAGGTACCTACATTTATTATATTTTGTCCCAATTTTTCCATAAATTTTATACCTACCCACTCAGTAGTAGTAGTAACCAGTCATTTACTGGACTGTTAATACGATGTTTCTTCGACTACTTAACTGGTAACATTTTTTAACGTTTTTAAATACATAATTCTTTTCAAATTAACCCCAATTGAAAAATTAACTGTACCAGGGCTATATTACATAATATGTGAATTTGGAAAGCATAGTCCACATGTAGGTGAAGTGACGTTTTCATAAATTTCATATTATTAAACGCATCCTCCAAACTATGTATGTTGTAGTGTAGTGTTTTTATTTATTGCCTTTAGGCACTTTGTTGAAGATACCTTTTGATGAACTTCCACAGGCTTCAGAAATTTGTATCAACTGGGGAGGAGGCCTTCACCACGCAAAGAAGTCCGAAGCATCAGGTTTCTGTTATGTGAACGACATTGTCCTCGGTATACTGGAATTGTTGAAGTATCACCAGCGTGTGCTCTACATTGACATTGACGTCCACCATGGTGATGGGGTGGAAGAAGCTTTCTACACAACAGACAGAGTTATGACTGTCTCCTTCCACAAATATGGAGAGTACTTCCCTGGCACTGGTGAGTTGATATTGATACGTGAATAAATTAACGAACAAGCAGATAGTGGTCGCCTACGCCTTAGGACACTCGCAACACCAGAGAAGTCGCCAATAAGTCGTCGGCCCTGAAGAAGAGCTCTTTTTGCGCATTTTTTGTAGAACCCCATTTCATAGTCCACTGAGAAAACCTCAGACGTAAGCTTATCCGACAGTTGTTTTTGAACAACTTGAACTAATTATGTAAATCTGCAAGTATTTTAGTGTGTACATAAGGCAGAATAAAATTTGATTTATTTTAACTATAAAGCCACATGTCCAATAAAGAAAACCTTTTGCTGAACTAGATATCTTTATCCACATATAACATAACATATCTTTATGGCAACTGCCAGAAAACCATTCTAGCAGTTGTTCACAGGTGTAACAGCCAAAAATACAACACCAACTATGCTTCAACAGTTGCAATAGCATGTGTTTACGTGTTGCAGGTGATTTACGCGACATAGGCGCAGGCAAGGGCAAGTATTACGCCGTCAATATACCGCTTCGCGATGGCATGGACGACGAGTCGTACGAGTCTATATTTGTCCCGATTATATCCAAAGTCATGGAGACCTTCCAGCCCAGTGCCGTGGTGTTACAGTGTGGTGCTGACTCACTGACAGGTAGGACAATGTATATTATGTTTGATGATGCTATAGGTTACCTTACTAGATCTGTTCATTTAAATTTATATGTAAAAATAATTTTATAGTATACAATATTTTGAAATTTTATATACATGACATGCAATATTTTTTTGAACCAGGTGACAGACTAGGATGTTTCAATTTGACTGTTCGCGGCCATGGACGCTGTGTAGAATTGGTGAAAAGATTTGGACTGCCATTCCTCCTTGTTGGCGGTGGAGGGTATGTATATATTTTAGACTCTCGTTTGTGTCAAGTTATAACTTGGACTATCAATGGCATGACGCGTTCGCTCGCCCAGCCAGCTGACTATCCGTCAATAGTATTGTGAAAAATTTTAGAAGCCCTTAGTAGCCCTTAGTAGCACTCTTCAATTCCCCATTCTCAACTTTTGACAATATGGTCAGGACTCTGACTTAATCCATACTTCCGCAATATTTATTTCTAGCAAATGTATTCTTTTTAACATAGTATGTTACATATACAGTTACACAATTCGCAATGTTTCGCGATGCTGGACTTACGAGACGTCAGTGGCTCTCGGCGTAGAAATAGCCAATGAGTTGCCATACAATGATTACTTTGAGTACTTTGGACCTGACTTCAAGCTGCATATATCGCCGAGCAATATGTCCAATCAAAACACGCCAGAATACTTGGAGAAAATTAAGAACAGATTGTTTGAAAATCTCAGAATGTTGCCACATGCGCCAGGTGTACAGGTAAAGTATCCTTTTGCATTGCCTACTATTTGGAAGCCGGTAGTCTGGATATTCCATTAAGGTGATTCAATGGTTTTTAGTGTTTGCATTTCCACTTTTTTCCTTCATTAGTAGGACTGGACCTAATTTTTGAAAATAATATGTACAAAGATAATATTATGTTTCTTGACTATATGATCTAAGTATCACAAAAAAAAAAAACCTCTTTTCTAAGATGATAACTTTGTCTCAGATACAACATAATGATTATATGGATTTTCATTAATCTGCATGCCATCCATCATCAAAACTTCTTTTAATTAGATCCTTCACTGTGTTTGGGTTAGATAGACATTTAGATTCTTAACTGTGTATGGGTTAGATAGATTGAAAAAAAAATGTTTAGTATTCCATAATTTAATTTTTTTTCATAGGTACAAGCTATTCCGGAAGATGCAGTAAATGACGAATCTGAAGATGAAGACAAAGTTGACAAAGATGAGAGGCTACCTCAAAGTGAAAAGGTTTGTAATATTCGTGTAACCTTTCGAAGACAACAGGGGTGACCATAAGAAAGCAGTCTATATTCAATAAATAAGAGTGTCTGCTAAATTAGTTGTTAGCGTCAACGTCTTACCGATCCACAACTGACCACAAGTCTTCTCTCAGAATGAGGAGGGTTAAGCCATGCTGGTCAAGTGCATGTTGGTAGAATTCAAACGCCTTCGAAAATAATATTGTCAGATAGGCATTTGTTATATAGATAACGCGACATCTGCCAATCGTCGTGTGCTAGGTTGGTTTAGTAAAGTGACATTGTAGAGTCCAGTGCAACCAAGACCACCATCCTTTCCAGATAAAAATGGCAAACGTAGTTCATATTTTTTCGCCATTTTTCTCTATAAAAACAAGATGCATGTTTATTTAGACTTTTATAATCACTGAAAATCTTACAATGTCCGAACGAGAGGGACGCAAAACGTATATCGCGGTTAAAACCACGTCACTGTGCAGGACAAGCGCATAATTGGTGAAGGCGAGCTATCGGAGTCTGAGGACGAAGGAGAGCGGCGCGACAACCGCGCGTACCGCGCGCCGCGTAAACGCCCGCGCCTCGACAAGGACCCCGCGCATCTCAAGGACGAACTGAAGGGTGAGCATTATTATCAGCACCTATCACCCTCATCACTGGCCCACTACTGAGCACTGATCTCCTTTGAGAATGAGAAGGGCTTAGGCAGTAGTCAATAGTCAACCAGCCCTGTTATGCATCCCACCCGATCCTGCAAGCACTCGGGCGAGTATGTGGGATTCGCCGGCATGCCGGAATACCGAATAAATTCCACCGGCGCCATCAGCATCGAATTGAGACGCCACGGGGTCGCTTACGCATTGCTACCATGAGATCTCACCGCGTGCCTTTATGGCCCCTATGGAAGGTGAATCTATTACGGAGAGAGGAAGTGCGCATAGCGCCATCTCTTTCCCCCCGGTCTCCTCCTACGGAGCGGATCCGCGTGGCGCTGATCTCTCGTGCCCGCTCTACGGCCTCCTTTGGTGCAATGACTTGCTCGAGCAATAGTTAACCACTCTGGCCAACTGCAGATTGGCAGACTTCACACATTTATGTGAACATTGGAGAACTCTGCTGAAAAAAGGTTTCCTCGCGATCATTCCTTAAAAATTAAAAATATTTTACTCGCTTAAAATGCACATACCTCTGTAAAGTCCTTCAGTCATTGCGGCTTACAAACAGCAATTGCCTACAATCCATCAGCAGCACACGTAATTAATATGGTGACGTCAGGCCGCCAAATATATAGACATAGCAATGAGAGAAGCCCCTTCTAGCTAAATTTCATGAGTGCTTCCGTGAATATGAGCTCAAACACGAGGTAGCTGCTGTACATCGTTGAGAAGGTCCCCTCGACTGCCTTCCATTTCAATCAAATCAGCTCCCAAGTTACCATAAACATTTTATGGTATCCATGAAATCTTTATTACACCCGTTTTGAACAAGTGGCGCAAATTTGTTTTAAAATCGGTTCACAAGCGACGAAGATATCGCGTAAAGTACATACAAAGCACATCCATAAAAAATTGACAGCCGAATTGATAACGACGTTCTTTTTTAATTCTGTTAAGAAGAATATTAAACACAAAAATAACTTATACTAAAGTCGATTTAGCATGTAGGCATCACATATAGTTTTTGTATATTTGCTAGTTAATCTTCTTAATTTCGTTGTACTTAGCTGAAGATTCAAAGGATGATCTGAAAAATGTGAGCAGTTTGGAAGAGCCAAAGAAAGAAGTACCGCCCACCGCCTGATGCGGGCGCTAGTGGCGTCATCAGGCAAGCGCCCCCGCGCCAAGGGCAAGGTCAAAGCATTTAGTAAAATAAACGGACAATACAACGTGTGAGGTGAGACCACACGGAAATCAGCAGACATTGTTAGGTGAGAATGGTGAGATTAGAATTTAGAAATAGAGAAACATAATTCTAGGCAGTGATTACAACTACAAAGATGTACAAGATTCGTTTGTTTTACTTGATATTGCTCAAATTTATGTTTCTAAAATTTCTAATATGTTTTTCTTTGTGTTCTAAAAGATCTTTCTATTTAAAAGTATTCTAGGTACTTTTAAAAACGTTATGTAAAAGGTTAATTCGTAATGGCTCCACAAACAAATGTCTGATGTTTGAAACCATTTAAACTAATTTAATTAATATTTTACATTAACTAAACCTGTTTATACTACTCAGTTGCATACGAGTAGTATGGTATAGCGTCACGATCTTTCCTGAGGAAGCTAAAAAAGAATGTAAAAGGCATCATCCACTAGGCGAGGCAGTTCACAGTGCGTTATCTATATAGTTTGATTTTAGTGAAACTGATTGCAATTCATTCACCATACCTTATTCTGCATTTTGCTGACCTTACCTACCCTGTGGATGCAATTGATCTTCACTTGAAAATTAAGCACATGTACAATTTTGATACTATAACTTGAAAATCTCTTGTCGTTTGGATCAGGTTTATGCCCATCCGGTATGTGTTATTATAAAAATAAGGCTTTTTGGGATTGACTGTTGTTTTCTTGTCATTATAAAAAATATAATATCAGATTGACAATGTCTGTCATTATTAGAAAGTTTCATTATTAAGTTATTTACAGGACTATTCTTCGAAACAATTTATTCTTTATTTCAATTTATATTTGCGTTTATTATTGCTTTTAGGCTTAACACACACTTCTATTGTTGTTCAATAGACTAGACCATTAAGAAAACCATATTCATATATTTATTGCATTCCATGATATTTGTTAAGGGGGCACAGCAAATTAAAGGAGAGAAGGATGTTTTGTTATTTAAAGTGAGAAGGCAGTCGGTCATCGGTTTAGCTCACAGATAACACATAATAAAACAAATCGCTAAAAATGTATTTATATCAGTTTTAATTAAATGATTGGGATAAATATCGCGAGTTTATGAACATCAGAACTACCTAACGTTATATAAAATGACACCGCGACCGCTAATATATTTAAATTCAGTAAAATGAAATTATACTAACATGTCATGTTGGGCCTTGTATTTAATGCTCACGATTTCAATTCTTACTTTTGCCGGGTCGGGTCGGGTTGTTAAGTGTGTTAAGCCTTAAGGAATGGTAAAAGTGACGCGTTGTTTAACAGTGAGAGAATCAGGTTTAAAAACTATTATATAAATATTACAATATTTAAGGCTTTATAGCAATTTGCAAGCAATGTGAAGGAAAGGAGTACGAGATTAGACGGTAGAACTATTTTTCTATTTCTCATTTAGAAAATTAACATTAAAATACTAAAGGAATTATTGTAAGAAAGCTTGAATACACAGTTTTGCAAAATATCATATATTCCATACTTGATTGATACAAATATTCCGTAGGTGTATGTTTGTTCCAATATAATTATGAATATTTTTATATTTCTACACGAAATTTGGCATATGCTTTTTCAGGCAATGGGATGGATTGAAAGAGGGCCAAAGGTTGATTTGCGTTTGAAGAACTATTTGGCCAGATGCAAATTATCATATGAAACTATAGGTACAGGTATAGCATAAGTCATCTTGTTTACTATAATGACATGTCGAGCATTATTAACTTGCAAATTATTGAACGTATTCATTAGTATGGAATATATGATTGGAAGTTTTGAATTTTATACTTCCCCTAATATTTTAGAAATCATAAACTCTCTTGACTAGTAGCTGAAGAGTTACCATTATTGCATTTTGTTTTTAAATTTTTCGGTAATCAATCATATCTTATTATTTACTAGTTGTTCTCCGGAGATTCGCCCGCGTGGCATTTCCAATTTCGTTTTACAATAAGCTCCATTTTGCTCATTTCATAATCAGATGTCACTGTCTTTAAAATCTCATCATGTCGCCCGTTATATAATGCTCATATTTGTACTATATTGATCCATGTGATATTTTTCCTTCAGTTTTAAGGCCAGGTTCAGGCCAATTGTCAATATTCTTGGAAAAATATTTAAAAAATCATATTAGATGTATCCATCCAAGTGGAATATAACGGTCTTATTCTTTCTCATACGCGATTTCACCAACCACACGTTATTTTTAAGTGATATTTCGAGACCGATTTGAAGTGACTCCTTAATATTTGTAAAATAGATGAACAAATCCCCAAACCGGCCCCTAAATATAGGGACCCCTGAACCTCTGACATGCCGGACCGCATACTCACGCGAGATAGAATTTATTTTCTATTGTGTCTACGTATCCGGCAATCAAGAGGTTAATTAAAACTTGAGGTGGTTGGTGAAATTGGGCATCAATCTGCTACCAGTAACAAGTTAAAGTAATGTAATGTATATTTTATTTTTGTTTATGTTATTCGTTGAGTGTGCCGCTTATACCTTAAATGATGAAACGAATACTTGGATTTGACTTACTTTTGCATTATAAAATACACCCTGAATTCCCTAATCATAGTAAGAGGTGATCATGGTTTGGGATGTTTATACCTTCGATAGCGTTATTAAGGATGCGTGTAGCGCCATTGTTTATCGAGTGGCGGCGAGTCGCCACAAGTTATACCTAAATGTTAATTGTCACTTGGATCAATATGTTGCGTTAGTTGAATGGTAGGTCGCGATGATTTGACCACAATCAAATGAACTTGTTGTTATTTGTGTTTTCTAGATGTAAGTTAGACAGCAAAAGCTAATTCTTTATTTCTGGTACTACTAAGGTATTTATATTCTACTAAAACCATGATTCCTTACCATTTTAGAATTACTAACATGACTTAAATCACATGGCAAAGAAATTTATATTTAAGAATTAGTAGATGATAAGTTTATAATTCTTGATAATACGATGTTCGTTTTGTGCAAAACGAATTTTTTAAATGTTCATGATGAGCAGAACTAGATAAGACTGTACATATATTTTTTATTTGTTTAATAAATGAGAATGTGTCTAAAGAGTGATTTCATTTTATCCTCCTACGAGTGAGAAATCTGTAGTAATTAATAACACGAAGATAGACCATTGCACTTTTTTTTTACTTCCCGACATACACGTTAATAGTTATATTGACGAAGATAGAGCAGTTCCTTATACTAACGAATATTGACTAACTAACATTCCTATTAACATCTCATACTAACTGGACTAACGCCTCCAGTTCCTTTTACGGTCCTATTCGAGGTTTATCACAGATGTCATGGACGGGGGATGGGTGGAGCTGCATGCTCGTTTGCTATCTTATAAACATAAAAAAAGAACATTATAAGTGTTTCCCATTATAAATAAATGATATCTTATGTTATCTTAAATTGTTTCAAGACTCTCAGCATTAACACCTTTCTTCTCTACACTATTGACAACGTAACGTATGTAGTACGTATGTAACACGAATAGGTGTGCCACCACCCCTTTGATGTCGCGGGGCCTGCCAACGCAAACATCCCTACGAAAACAGTAGAAGTTGCTTTAGGAACTGTGAGCTAATTAAAATAAACTTTGTCGTCTTCAGTGGCAACTACGAGTGTACGAATGATATTAACAAGAAATTATAATTTACATAACACACATGGTGGAACTGTATGCCTGTCTGCTATTCTAATCAGTTTTTTTAACATTACCTCACGGGTGCCTCCACTTAGAACCTCATCTAAGAATAAAACATAATAAATAAAGAATAAGATGTGAGGATTGAATATGAATTTAGCTATTTTAAAAATAGTCATGACTAAAACATAGTTAAGCCATCGAAATGCACTTTACTGACAGTCACTAACAGTCTTTTCTCCCATAGTTATACTTATACTAACACGAGAGATGTTCTCAGTTCTTCGGGGATAGCAACGCATCTGTGATTATAAAGCTACGTTTAATCTACTTTGCAACAATCCGCGAGCAAAACGTATGATGGTGTAAACTTTCATGCATATT